>ML179705.1:37049-59972 GCA_004369135.1 Dendrothele bispora CBS 962.96
AAACCAATGCGAGAAATTGCTGACTGTAATACATATACCGTGTCGGCTTATCAGCCCACTTTCCCCAAAATATGCTAGCTGTCTACCCTCGAATGTATCGGGTCTAGTGGAATGTATTCTCCGCTTCCCATTAACAAGTTCGCAACGGGCCGGTGGTAGTGGTGGATTACATGATGTGGCCTAGTCCAGTTCCCAATTCATTCAGAGCTAAGACCATTGAATGGTGGCTTCGCACGAATCTCATTGCTGGCCAAAGACGAAGATATCCATATTCATATTTAAAGGGATAGCCTTCTTCAGCCAGCTCCAAGTTCCAAGTTTCTCCCTCGCTATGATCTTTCAACTCAGCCTCTTTGACTATATCTTATTCTCTTGGGGAATTTATCTTATTTTTCGTCTGTCCCAACGCAAAAATAGGTTCCCGCTGCCTCCTGGACCAAGAGGGTATCCTCTGATCGGTAATCTACTAGACCTTCCAAGCTCGCACGAATGGTTAACATGGGCAAAATTGGGAGAGAAATGGGGTTCGTGTACTAAATGAATATTCTCCCTCTTTCTTGTTGTTAACCCCTTTGCTTATGCAGGTGACTTGATATCCCTGTCCGTCTTTGGCAACACGATTATTGTTATCAACTCTTATGCTCAAGCTGTCAAGATGTTGAATGAGAAAAGCGGAACTTATTCTGAAAGGCCTCATGTTCCAATGGCTAGCGAGGTCTGCGAGTTTGGGGTTAGTCCAGCCACGTCCATCATACTAGATCGAACTCATGATTCATGTCATAGGATACAATGGGGCTTCTGCCAAACGATAGACGCCTTAGGTCCTACCGAAGACTCTTTCAAAGCGGTCTCGGGACCAGCGCGGGTATAAAAAACTTCTATCCACAGGAAGAACATCTTGCCAAACTGTTCATCCGGAGACTCATCAAAACCCCGGACAATTTAATCGACCATTGCTTCCAGTGAGTGTTTACACGGGTCTGGGTCGCGTATATTCGCAACTTCAAGATATTGAAATCCATACCACTTTCAAAGCCATTCGGGCGCTATAATTTTACGCATCGCCTATGGGTACAATGTTAAGGAATCCAACGATCCAATGATCGATATCTCCATGCAAGCTATGGATCACTTTAGCAAGGCTAGCAGTCAAAGCGGGTTTCTTGTAAACCAGGCTCCCTTCCTTATGAAAGTCCCTGACTGGTTCCCCGGTACTGGTTGGAAAACAATTGGAAAGCAGTGGGCAAAGACCCTTCGAGCCATGGAAGAAGCTCCGTTCGATTTCGCTAAAAAACAATTGGTAAGATTGTGCTGGTGTACTTGTCATTGAATTAACTCACACAGTATGTTCAGATAAATGGACAAGCTAAAGACTGTTTTGTCACTGATTGGCTTGGGAATGACCTCTCTCCTCAAGAGGAAAAAGATCTAAAACATGCGGCGGGTTCAATGTTTGGTGGTGAGCATAGGTCATAGAGCTGCCTTCTGAACGGATCTAATACTACTTCTTCATACCTTAGGGGGAGCGGAAACGGTAACTGTATTTACTTCTGGCAAGAACTTTGGTCATCTCACTTCTCAAGTTCTCGTTTAGACTGCTATAACGGTTCACGCCTTCGTTCTCATGATGTGCTCGTATCCGGAGATTCAGAAATCACTTCAGAGAGAGATTGATAATGCAATTGGGCAGGACAGACTCCCAAACTTTTCAGATCAAGACAACCTACCGATTCTTGATGCGACTTTGAAAGAGGTCAAAAGGTTCCACACTGTCGTCCCAAGTGGTGTGTTACCGAGTCTTCTGCAGACCTAACAAAATTTGTAAATTATACTCATAGGTCTGCCTCACTGTACATTTGTGGACGACATACATAACGGAATGTTCATCCCGGGTGGCTCGGTGATTCTCCCCAATGCCTGGTATGTTTCTTGGTTTCACTTTGAAACATATTCTTTTCTCAAATTCAATGATCAGGAAAATGGCACATGATCCTTCTGTGTATAAAGATCCTATGGTCTTTGATCCCGCTAGGTTCTTGGAACCTAGATGCGAGCAAAACCCCAACGATTATATATTTGGATTTGGCAGAAGGTTGGCATCAAATCACTCAGTATCTACGTCCGAGCTGATTTCGATTTGGAACTCCTTCATACGTGCACTCTCAGACTTTGCCCCGGTAACTATGCTACCAAATACGTGATATTGGGAAGTTTTTAAACAAAAGTTTGATGCAGGTCGACTACTGGCTGACGCATCTATATTCATTACCACTGCGATGATCTTGTTTGCATTCGACATTTCGCCCAGTAACGGAGAACCACCAGCCTACGGAAATCTTTCCGGTTTAATAAGGTAGGCTCGGTAACGTCTAAATCCGATCTACATTCTCAGCCACATCTCCTTTGCACCGCCTACAGCCGTGTGCAACCATTCGATTGTAAAATCACCCCTCGTAAAGAAACTCTGAAGCTAAATGCCATGCTTGAATAAACGGTGGCGTGGGTGATCAGTAGGTGAACAGGTAACTCGAAGAACGGTGGGCCATCTTCTTTATTACCAACCAACTAGAGTTTCCGCTTTTACAATTCGGTGTGCTCTGTGTTCTGTATCATTCTTGAGAGCCTATGCAATTATTCATATACCCTATACCCCGAGTAACTATCGAGATTCATTCTGGTTAAATCCTCGAATTCTAAGCCTCTGGTGTCGATGATCTTCCAAATTAACTCAAATTGCTTGGCCGATGGACAAGTTTGTTATTGGGACTCATTATAAAGTTCATGGATATACTTCAAAGGGAATATTAGAGGGAGTTCAGACTGTGTCGATTTACTTTCTTGACGGCCAAAGTGTCGAAAATAATAGTTGTCGACAAAAGTTCTCAGCTAAAAAGCATTACGAGGCTGACTGAATGGAGGAATCCCAGTCGGCTTTACATGCCGCTACCGATGTGATCTTCTTTGTTCCCCCGAGTCCAGTCCAGTTTGGATCAGAAGCCTCGACTGTGTCTGTAATAGACTACTTCAAGTCCATGGCCAGCATCGATAACAACCTATAGCTAAAATAGACATAATATAATGTGGGCGACCAATTCTCAATTGAGGATCATTCCGCAAAGCCCCAGGTAAGTCCTTCAGAACCCCGGAACGTGTTGGCTCGCCTCTTTATCGAACCCTTATATTGTTAATAGAACACCATGTCCTGTGATTCATGATCATCAAATAATGTACTAATTTCGGAAAGAGTGGTTGAAGCTAGAAGTCCTCGTTACGGATGTTCAAGCTAAAATCCATCGTTATTATAGTGAGATGTCGCTTGCTCGGAAAGACTAGAACATACTGTCATAAAACGTCAGTCTTTCCTCGTGTCCTCGAAGGTAACAAAATGGTGTCCACAAAAGAATCCGAGCAGTTATACTATAAGATCATACGCCCATCTGAACCCAACTCACCTCCTAACATCTCGAGATGATGCTTTGGGGGATTCTTGTACTGGGCCTAACGGTCCTCATGATATCACGCTTTTTCAAGAAAGTCAACTATCGTTACCCTCCTGGACCTCGTGGACTGCCCATTCTGGGTAATCTCTTCCAACTTGACAGTGTCAAGCCATGGCACACATTTGCAAAATGGAAAGAAATGTATGGTACGTGATACTCTTCGAGACTCACAAGTATTACGCTTAACAAGTTTAATAGGTCCGATCATGTACCTCAACGTAGCCGGCCAACCGATAGTCATTCTCAACTCCAAAAAAGTCGCTGAAGACCTGCTCGAGCGCCGAGCGTCTAATTACGCTGACCGTCATCGATTCATTGTTCTCGAAAAAACAACGGGTGATTCAAACATTGCATTTATGCGGGCTGGGGAACGGTGAAATTGGCAACTACGTCTTATGTCAATGATAGTCAACTGACACATATAATCGTGTAGATGGCGTAAAATGCGACGCGCGAGTGAACACGCCTTGGGCCTCAAAGCCTCAAGTAATTACCATCGCGTACAAACTAATGAAAGTCTTCTACTGGCGTATGGCATACTAAATCAACCGAATACTTGGCAATCTCAAATCGAAAGGTTGTACAACCATTCAATACACTTGGATCTTAACTTGAAGCTGATCATGTGTCTTACATTACAGGGCTTCCTCCTCGACCTCGTTGTCTATGGTATACGACCTACCTCCCCTTCACTCTCTTGATGATCCTGCTGTCATTTTTATGAATAGCTTTGTCGAATGTATAGGCAGAATCGCGATGCCCGGTAGCTTCTTAGTGGATATGCTTCCCGTTTTGGAACGTCTTCCCCTATCTTTAGCAAAATGGAAGAGGGACGCAGAGGCAAACTTCAATAAGTTCAGCTCAAAATTCGAAGAAATGTTCTCAAAAGTGAAGAATGAAGTTGTCAGTTACACCTCATTTGAATAATCTTAGCCCTGTTATGTTGACGAAGTTAATAAACAGGCAAGCGGTAACGAACAACGGCTTAGTTTCTGCGTCAGTTTGGCCGAGAACCAGAAACAACACAAACTGTCTGACCGAGATTGTGCTTGGTTAGCCGGGGCTCTCTAGTATGCTCCTTTGATTTCGTCAATGAATCTTATACTCATCATGATTGAAACAGCTCCGCAGGTCATGAAACGGTACGCATTCTGAATCAAAGCACGGATCTTGGTTTTCTATAATCTACCAAAATATTCTTTAGACAGCAACAACAATGAACTGGTTTATATTTAGCATGATCCAGTTTCCAGAAGTCCAAATGAGAGCTCAAGATGAACTAGATAGAGTCGTTGGTCGCTCCAGGCTGCCATCGTTCGCGGATATCAAGTATTTACCGTACATACGTGCGATCGTGAAAGAGGTAATCGATACCAAATGCTTTTTTTTGAATCAGAATCTGACCTACAATTGTGAAGGTATTAAGATGGCGACCTGCTGTACCTGTAGGAGTACCACATATTCCAATTGAGGTTCTCTTGTTTTTCTTTGTTAACCGCGTCATATTCCGAAGTAATGATATGATTTTTTCTATTAGGACGATTATTACGAAGGATACTTCATACCCAAAGGAACACTTTGTATTCCTTGTGCATGGTATGTATCAGACTTTGACTCGACTTGATGAACACCAACTTCCAATCGCAGGTCGATCAATCGTGACTCCGAAGTATACGGCTCAGACGCAGATGAATTCCGCCCAGAGAGGCACCTCAACGAGAAAGGTCAACTGAAAGACGAAACAGACGAAGGCCATGTCACTTATGGATTTGGTCAGCGGTAAGTACTAAGCAATAACTACCCAAACACTCTGTTTTTAAGAAAAATGACATTCATTCGTTCACTCACATCGATAGAATTTGCGCGGGACGATATGTTGCTAACAACGCGCTCTTCATTCAAATTGCGATGATTTTGTGGACAATGCGTCTGGAAGCTATCAAGGACAGCACTGGAGCCCCTTTGATGCCAGAGATTCACGCGGAAGACTCAAATGGGATTTTTGTGTAAGCATTTTTGAGCTGTTCGCATTGTTTGGTGGATATTCGAGGACTCAGTTTGACACAGCCGTCCGCTTCCATTTGAGATTCGCGCAGTAGCACGATCTCAGGATACAGAAGCTATTATTCAACAAGCAAGAGATGAAGTGATGGAAGAAGCACTTGCTCGTCTCGATGTATCTTAGTACTAAGTAGCTGCTTAGGTAGAAGGTTCTCCGTCCATAATCTATGACCCACTTGGTACCATGTAAAACAATTCTACTTGTGCAAAAACCGCTCTTACTTGACGTGTTATTGCAGCCTCCAACACGAGTGCGAGTTTTTGCACATCATGATTATGCCCTCGGCTTCATCTCGAGGTCATATCGGCAGTGCTACGGATTCATTTCGGCAATACTCGGCACCACAGCATTTACCGTTCCAGACCATGAAAGCATCACCTTCTTTGCATCCTCCATTCCATTTCAGTCGTCACTGTATTGCTGCTCTCGTCTTAACCTTGCACTTATTATGATCATATATCCTACCCGTTAATTATCGTGGGTCTCGTTTCTCATTACAACCAACGAGCTCGAGAGCAAAATTTGATAATGTTCTCAGTGTTATGAAGCTCAAAAACAACTTTTTACCCTCGGATCACTGTCCAATAATTTTGGTGGCACGGAAGAATAAGTAACTTCGTAATTTATCCGTTAGCTTGAGATTTATCCGCTGGAGTCTCAATAAGTGGTGATTCTTGTACTCCGTTTCTCGAACATTATACGATGAACAATGGAAGACCGTTACTTTGGCTTCTATGCCTTTCGATAAATATAATTGTGTTCCCTCACTCCTATTTGAGCAAATCTGTACTAGTGCTGACTCTTACGGCTGACCTTCACACCTGGCTCAGGGGAAGGTTTCATCCAAAAAAAATCCTGGATTGCCACAGTGTCAAACCATCTTATGAAATTATACGGGTCGAAGAACTGTAAATTTTGTTACCCTAAAGACCTGTCGATTTCTCCCATCAGTTCTCACCATTGGTTACTCCTAAATTTGTTCCTCTATGTTGGTTCAGCACTTCTCAATAGCTCAAATTGAGAGTCATCAATCTCCGCAGCTTGCATCTGTCCATCAGTTTACGTCTGCCCTGTCTGTGAGTATATGCGAATTGCTGTTAAATCAAGTTGATTCTGGTGAAGATCTCCGATTTGCCGCCATAATTCCTACTAGCTATGAAGAGCAATTTATGTTCCAACAAGGCAAGACAGAATTTGCAGGTTCTTAAACGCAGGTTGAGCATAATATCTCTTTGCTAACCTCTTAAAATCTTGATTGGAGTTAAGAGGATGAGAAAGCCAAAAATGGGCTCCGTGATAACCTATTAATTTCAAGTTCAGTGTTTTCAGGAACCATTCATTACAGTCTGCACCTACAAGCGTACAACAAATCGAGCATGATTCTTGTACATAAAGCGAATGACTCAACGATCCGTCCTATACAGTTTGCTGTCTCAGGAAGTTCATGAAAATTCTTGATATCACAAAAGGCTTTTATAATTACGATATAGGAGAAATACAGGGCCACTGGGTTCACATTGACGTGTAGCAGCAATGTAGTAGCAGGTCGGTCAATGCGGTCTTTTGTTAACGGCATGACATTACTTATAGCTGAGCAATTTACGACACCCAACGGCACTTACTCTTACTCGTTCAATTTGTGGGTTTCGTCAGAGCCTGATCTTTCTTGATCGGCTTTTGACTTTTGTACAAGTTCGCATTGACGTCATTACCCAAAAAAATTCTTCATTTAGTAAGGCCCAGAAACAATGTGCCAAAAAAAGGCGTGAGCTGGAAGACGGGTCAAGTAAAACTTGAAGCTTCTGAAGCCCTGAAAGCTTGACTAATCATGATGTCGTCAATAAAAGAATTTCTCGGTATACTCGATCGACGGCCCTGGAAGAGGAATTGTATCAATCTATTTTCGGAATGCTAAGTACAAAATCCGAGCATCGGGGGTGTTTTTTGCGTCACAAGAAGCAGAACGTTCTCCGTTCATCGCTTGAGAAATCTCGAAAAAAGGTTTGTTACCCAGCTTTGACCTGTCGTCAAGTAGTAAATATTTAAATTCCTAATATCCTTCATGTTTTAGTCTGGAACCTCTACTAATTACTAGATATAGTTATTAGAATCCTGCAGTTCACAAGAATTTAGATATTTTTGGCCAATGATTGATAATCACCTATCCCGAGTAGCATAGAGTCTCCAACGAACAAGGCTAATGATTAGGGACTAGGAACTGCTTCATGAAAATTCCCCCGCTTCATCGCTCACAAGCAAGAGAAGATGTAGGACTAAACTTTGTCTACTTATCCCATGGTATTCACTTTCGTTATCCATCAAATACGGTACCTAACTCTCGAGCCATCGGAATGGATGTCTTTCCCCAATGGAAATCGAGTTCAATCGAGTAACGAGATTCTTCTGGATAACTACCGCCGGACCCGAAATTTTTTGTGCAAGAGTCTTCCCACCACTAAACCGGGTCCTGGTACATGATATGCGACTTGCTACGTATGTGTTGATCAAAATTCCGAGTACTACGTATAAAAGCTAGGCTCACTTGTCCTCTTTCAACTGTGGAGCTTCCCCAAGTCCTCTTCTACCTTGTTCCTCAGTTGCGTCTTGGATATCTCGTGCGGCCATGAAGATCGCTTACTTCTCAGTAATAATCGGACTCGCCGTGCACTCTGCTCTTGCTGTTAGCACCAAGCAAGTCAAGCCTCGAAGGACAACTTCCATCCTCATTAGTAGGTCATTCTCTTGTAGTAGTGAAATGAATCTTATCTCAATCGGTTTCTTTTTTTAGACAACGACGCCCAACCAGACTTGCCTGCGAGCAGTGACAATACAATTTCGACGGCAAGCGATGTCGGTCTCAACCTTGACGACATTCAAGGCGACATTCTGTATGTTTTTTGTGTTTTTGTCGATGTGGATGACTCGACCTGGAATCTCATAATCGACTAACTTTATGTTTTGTTTCTCAGGATTGGTATGAAAAAGAAGAAAGAACTGTTCCTTTTCTTCTCCATCAACGATACGGCAACCTTTAAATCCAAGTTGGCTTCTGACATCCAGCCACTCGTCACTACAACCAACCAGCTCCTCGCCGTCGACACTCAACCTACCACAGCTCTAAATATTGCCTTCTCAAGAAGCGGTCTCACAGCTTTGAACGTCACTGACGATCTCGGCGAATCGCTGTTCAACGATGGCCAGTTCGCCGACGCTGAAGCCCTTGGGGATGTCAAAGACAACTGGGCTCCCGGTTTCGCCGGAACTAGTGTTCATGGTGTTATTCTACTTGCATCGGACACGGACGACAACGTGAATGATGAATTGTCGAACGTCCAAAACATTCTCGGGGAATCTATCACTGAAATTCATCGTGTTAGTGGAGCTGCCCGACCTGGTGATCAAGAGGGTCATGAACGTAGGGGCTCAAATTTATTCCATCTAGCTTATACTCATTTCATTCCATAGACTTTGGCTACATGGACGGAATCAGTCAACCTGCCGTCGAAGGTTTCACTTCTAACGTCCTTCCAGGTCAAGCTCTCATCGTCGCCGGTGAATTCATCCTCGGTGCAAGTGGTGACAACACCACGCGTCCTGATTGGGCCCAAGGAGGTTCCTTCCTTGTCTTCCGTCAGATGCAACAAAAAGTCCCCGAATTCCAAAAATTCGTCCTCGACAACGCTCTCAGCGTACCCGGACTGACTCGGGATGAGAACGCTGATTTGTTTGGTGCTCGTCTCTTTGGAAGGTGGAAGAGTGTAGGTTTTATTTTCTTTCTCCCACCACTATCGATATCGTTTCTTTAACGAGTTGCTGATCATACCTTAGGGAGCCCCTATCGATTTGGCACCGCTCCGTGATGATCCCGATCTAGCTGCTGACAACACAAGGAACAACAATTTCACTTACGACCATCCCGAAATTGCAGGCTTCGACATTGCCACCAATCAAACCAACTGTCCATTCTCAGCACACACTCGTAAGACTCGCCCTCGCGCTGACTTTGGTACGGAGGAGACAGCTCGCCACATTATTCGTGCTGGGATCCCTTACGGTCCTGAAGGTACGCACTTCGTTTCGTGTATGTATTATTGTCAAAGTTCATCATCTGAAACTCTACCTCCGTTCCCTTCTAGTCACTGACGCCGAGAGTGCATCAAACACCTCCAGCACCGACGCATCTCTTGAACGTGGTCTTGCATTCGTTGCCTATCAATCAAGCATATCGAATGGATTCCACTTCGTGCAACAGTCTTGGGTTAACAATGCCAATTTCTTCTTTGGCAAAGCCGTTCCGTGAGTAATGATTCTTTTTCGCGTTGTCGGATATGTCGGATAACTGAACACTATATTTCTTTCCAGACCTGGCGTTGATCCCATCATAGGTCGTGTCCAAGACTCCGCTTTTGACACTGCGCGTACTGTTTCTGGCACAAATCCCTTGAACACCAGCGAGACAATTACTTTGGACACTGGTATGAAAGATTCTCTCCTTCATCTACGTCCGTCCTCACTGATTACCAAAAAAATCCAACTTGTTTCGAACAGAATTTATCATCAATCGTGGTGGAGAATACTTCTTTTCACCTCCCATTTCAGCACTTAGCGGCAAGCTTGCTGCTTAAATGCAACGTATTGCAATGACATACATAAAAAACGTAGATCTGATACCCTACATTGTAATGAACTACTTGGGATTTCTCTTTCCCGGGGTCTATTTATTCCAGTTCTTATGTTCTATTTTACATTACAATACCGTTGTTTTCAAAAGATTTACGTCCTTTCGTGGACAAGAGCTTCGTTGTTCTCACCTAGAAATAACATATTCTTTGGTCCTCTCAAGATGCAGTTTGTCCAAGTAGCTGAATAGGGAAGTAGTTCGCGATGAGGACATAGTCCAGGCCCTCATTTTCCAATTGCATTTTTCTCCAGGCGGAAGTTGGAGTACTTAATCGAATTGATCTTTTGCGCAAACTATCTGTGTTTTTCAAAGATCTTCATGACGTCGACATTCGGATCCGAGCACTGTGGTCCTGCATCAGATATGAGCGCTGGCGCTGAGCATCGATCAGGCTTCACGTACGATGTAAGCTCTTTTAAATCGACCTTACTCGGGTTTGAGATGGGGATATTGAAAAATGACAAAACAATAAAGACGGACAAGTGGATTCTTGACCCGTGGTCGCCTGATTCTGCGAAGGCAGCGGAGTCCGGAGGGTATATGAAAGCCACAATCATTGCTCCATCAACTACGGATACACGGTTCCGTGTCCTCGATGTGTTACCCGTGTAATCCTGTCTGTATACCTCCCCCCAGTACAGAGCCTGAATCTGAATTAACTAGATAAAACATTGGACGTTCAGGGGATTGAACCCTGGACCTTATACAGGAGGGTGCAAGAAAGTCTTGCAAAGCATACGCGCTACCACTGCGCTAAACGCCCATGTCGAAAAGGCGGATACGAGTTCCATGGGCTATGTGACCTAACAGCAGTGAAAATTTCTTAAATGGACAAGCTGTTAGACAGCAACAGCTTACTTGCCACTAACTAAAGCTAAATTGAGTGCATCGCCATTTACAGCCCGTATCATGATATCTACAGCTATCTAAACGAGCATCTGAAACTAAATCAAAATCATACACGTATCCGGAGCATAAGGTCCACCTTCTGTCACGTAACTCACGTTTGCTGTTAATTGACCTTTTATGGCTACTTCCGTAAAACAAAAGGTTCTACTCCCTCTGACTTGATAAGCGCTTTCCATAATTGACGCCACGAGATCGGGTTGCCCTGATAAGGTTCCATGATAAGAACGCAGAACAGATGTTACAGAAAATCAAGGTGGGCAAAAAAAGCGGCCAGGAAAGACGAAGATAAAGCAAGAGAAAAACGAACAAAGATCAAATCAAAAACAATGAACAGGGAAGGCTGAAGAGTTCACTCACAACATCTCTCTGCATAAGGCAGAAACTTCCTTCTACTTTATTTCCCTTTCTCTCAAACGAGAAGTCCTCGAGCTCGACCCATCCTTTGAAGATCATTTTTCGTCTATCGTGGCCGCCTACACGAAGTTTGAGAGCTTGACAATATGAACGGTTAGGCAGGTAATAAAAGAGTAAATTTCTACTAAAAGGAACTAACCGGAGCCTGAACCTAGTATATTAGAGTCCTTCACCTTAGCCCCCATCGCCTCCAAAGCGTCTTTGATCCGCGTATAGAGTTGAGCGGGAGGAAGTGACGAGTAGAACCTCGTCAGATGAGGTGTGTATCGGGTACCATTCTGAGTTTGAGACTGTAAAGAAAAGAAAAGCTTAAACGCGGTGAATCGGGTGAAAGAGGGATGAAAAACACACAAAAAGCATCAAAGATTGTGTAAATTGCGATTGGTGGTATGTCCCTGCTCCTGTTTGTGCGTCACCCATCTCGACATCCCCATCTTGATCCACCATTCCAGCGCCAACAGCGACACCCAGATCACCGCAAACTCTTAGACCTTCTGTAAGCTTATCAGCTAATTCTGTCACTGAGTTCCTGACAAGTTGAGATGGACGCATGCACCAAGGGTGAGCTTTGGCTTGAGATATGTTGATTCGTTTGGAAGGAGAAACGGTCAAGAGTGCACAGAGAAGGGCTATTAGGACACGGTTCTAACATTAGCACATAACGAAGCACGAAAGCATAGAAAACTTACATAGCGCATCTTGATTAAATCGATTCCAAGGATCCTCGTCAAATATCTCTCCAGCAATATAAGCATTCCATTCAGGACTTCTAGATGTTGGTTCATCCCAGGGAGTGTCTAATGTGTATGCATGCAGTCACCGTAAAAAAAAGAATTTAAAAGGATCCTAGACTCACTTCCAGCTAACAAAGTAAATAAAATAACCCCTATTCCCCATACGTCGATAGGTTCTGCCGCGTAAGGTTGACTGCCGCTCAACTTGAGTTTTACCGTCAGTCATAAGATTCCAATTAGCAACGAACAAACGTACTTCGGGAGCTGCATAAGGCAGACTTCCACACCTTTCGGTCAACATCCTTGTTTTACCGCTTTCTTTTAGCTTGTAAACCGAGGAAAGTCCAAAATCGGATATCTTGAGTGTACCAGCGGCATCTAACAAAAGGTTTTCGGGCTTGAGATCTCGATGACAGACACCTTCTCCATGAATGTATTCCTATAAGAAGGTAAGCTGGAAATTTTGACAAGAAGAATAGCTCATACCATCCCATCGAGAAGTTGATTAAAATATAGATGAGCTATGTCATCCGCTACACCTATATCGGGGGCTACGAAGGTTCAGAATCTTGACACCTGTTCAACAGCAGGCAGGCTACTCACCGATCTTATCGAACAAATCACCTCCTGCCGCGAGTTCCATTAGCACATAGATCCCAGGCTGATACATTGCTTTATGTTTAGCTTCTACGACGACAGCATTGATAAATCGTAGAACATTTTGATGGTGAAGCACGGAATGGATTCGCATTTCCTTTTCAATGGACTTTCGTTGAGTTTCCGAGGTTTCATCTGAGAGAACAATGACTTTGCATGCGGCAACGCGGTGTTCGGAGAGGTTCACAGCACGGTAGACGCTATTAAAGCAAAATAAAATTAAAGAATTTCCGTTGATAAGAATGACTTACGTGGCGAACCCACCGCCCCCAATCTGCTGTACGAGGTCGAATCCTTCATATTGGTAACAATGAGAAGATACAGCTATAACATAGCACTAGGAAAACATACCAGCGACTTTAGGATGTTTGGCGCTCATCGTGGCATAGAAACAGAAGGAGACGCGTGAGATTTCCGTGTCTCATTTCACGAGAAGTCACGGTCAGGTGACTTTCGTCAATTCACTCGCCTCTGACTCACACCCAAGTCACATTGCGTCGGCACCGACTTTCCCAACTCGAAGGACACGTTATGCATTCCCTCACATTTGGACGGTTGGAAGTCGAATGCGTCTACTGAGTACATGGTATCTTATCTCCAATTCGAAAGTTGTGTCTTATGGGCGTTTAGCGCAGTGGTAGCGCGTATGCTTTGCACGGCCTTCCCGGTCCGGCACCTCCGTGCGTCCCGTTTCCTCCGCTCGTCGCACCTTCCCTGCTGGCTGTCCGACATCGACCATGTGATTCGTCACCTGCCTGGTGCAGATGGTCATCGACCATTTCTCCCAAGCGATGAACACATCTCAGTGGACTCGGTCAATGCGCTGATAAAATTGGTAAAGAGGATCTCAAGTGAATGGTTACTTTCCCAAATCAACACATTCAGTCGTTTATCACTACTCCGAGATCGGGTGGAACCTGTGGACCCAAAGAGTGACACCAGACCCTCCTCTCCTGTACTCTGCTTTCGACACTATCTGGTCCAGGTGAAGAACCACCGTCACCGCCGAAGCCTGACTCGCTTGTTGTGTGGTAGTGTGAGCCCTTTCATTTTTCGCAGTGCACCAGGACGTTGTCGCATTGATGGCGATGATTTCGATCGCAAATCATGCCGTTACTGTAACTCTACCTATGAAACCCCGGAACACATTCTACTCCAGTGCAGTTCTCCAACTTTGGTTGGTATCATTGGTCTGCGTACAGAGTTGCTAAATTCGCTGAACATCTCGACTGCGACCGCACGCTCCGAGGCTGAGTCATTCCAGTTACTGAAGTTCCTGATTTTTGATTGGGAACGGGTCTCTGTCACGGCGAAGTTTATTCACGAGTGTTTGAAGTTGTGGAAAGACTTAAATGGTATGGCACGGTTAGATGAATCACCAGAAGATGAACGAGAGTAGTCTACACTTTTTATTTACTTATTGCTTTTACTTCGCCCCCTCTCAGTGGCAGACTTTTTCCTCACTGAGGTTTTTTAATGTCTCCCTGATGAGGCCCTTGATTGTTACTGTTTTTTTTCTCTTCGATTACTCTCTCGTCTCTACTACATCCCGTGTTTACCATTACTGCACGTATCTCGCAGTACCGTAGCTACAGGTGTCCTACTTATACCTCGTAGCACCGGGCGGCAGTTGAGTAGACGGTCTACCGCGCGCTTGCCCCTACTGAGCTGTCGTCACCGGGTGAACCTTTATGGTTCCGCGCGTCATTTATGTATGCGTTACCCGTGTAATCTACCTACCTACCTACCTCCCTGTATAAGGTCCAGGGTTCAATCCCCTGAGCGTCCAAAGTTTTGATCGAGACTAGCACACCTTGACTAGCACACCTTGATTTTGCTATCATCGCATGCATACCTTCGGAGCTTAAGCATTAACGAACCCTGTTGAGCCACGCCCAGATTAATGGTATGAAAGACAAGATGTACCGGTATGCGTCGCTGTTAGTTTTGAAGACAGCATTCTTAAGTGCTTTCAAGGCGAAGAAAAACCAATCTTGTAAGAAGTAACCAGAGGACGGTTCATGGAGATTTCAGGTGGCTGAAGACTGCTTATATTTTGCTGTGAAGATGATCGACGGGAAGTTTATTTGTTATATTTGCTTTCGTGCTTCCGTAAGGTTTTCAGTTCAAAGACAAAATCAATTCCAATCGAAAATAGTCCATTACGAAGTCGACTTTAGGAGGACTCATCTTTACTTGGACTCCGAGTCACGGAGGTGGCAATGCTACTCTCATCCGGCAGCTCGGCGTCTGGATGTCATCAAGAATGTTGTCATCGGATGATGTATACCGAAGTTGGCCATTGGTTTGTACCGCCGCGCGAAGCAAGTTGCAATGATACCTTTGATATATTATTGGCTATATATGTATATACAACAAGAGGGTGCAAGAACCTGTAATTCCTCTGGAATTACAGTGACATTATGGTGGAATCATGAATTGGCAACATGTCTGTAATTCCAGTGAACTTACAGGGTGACTTTACAAGTTGAAAATTTCCATATATGGGCAAAATCTCACTGTAAATTATCATTGTAATTCCACTAGAATTACAGACATGTAGGCAATTCATAATAGGTGACTTCCCGTAAGAGTGTTCTAAACTGAGTGCACATAATCCTGCACTAAAACCTGAATGCGCGGAAGGATGCTAAGCGAAATTAGCCGAGGTTTTGTGCAGCATTTGTGGTTCGGAAAGGCCTCTGGACCCCTTTCTAAACTGTGAACAGCGCAAAAATCAAATTCCGCTTGTTCGGCAAACAGCTCATTTAGGATTATTTTCGTGCAGGTGTGTCCTAAACTCTTATGGGAAGTCATCCAATTCCTCTGTAAATTTACTGTAATTCCAAAAACTTACAGGTTATTGCACCCAGTGAATTTGCACCTTCGCGATAGATTGATCGTATCAGACTTTTCAGGAACCTAATTTTGAGATTTGCTCAACGTTCCAGCTTAAAACACATTCTCTTAGGCAATAAAAACTACGAATGTCCTTCAATCCAGAACATTTCTTACCTCGATGTTATGCCTTCGTTGTCCCCAAATTTGTCGTCTGTCTTGCTATAAATTCCATTTTCCGTTTAATCGACCACTAGACACCCACATATAAGTTTACCTTAGATTCGGATCTAGAATAAACATGTGGGGTATCTGGTGGTCCTTCACAGCTAATTACATTCAACCCTATCGACATCTGCAAGTAGGGCGCGAACCCTGTCTGTGGGCCGGAACTGACCGACCAACAGGCTACAGCATCTCATATCAGGCACAAAAGAACTTCGACTGTTTCTCAGTGTCATAATAACGGTGATACATATTTGATCGTAACCTCGATGCTAGTCACCTACGCCACGTTAACTGCTACATCCCCAAGGTCTCCATGATTAGTCGTAGCTTGAAATAACAGGCTCTCGAGGCATCACCGAAGTGACCGTTCAACCCAGTCATACTTTTTTCTTCGAGGAGGCGGGGTGTAGAAGTACGTTACAATGGGATGTCTATACCCAGTAAATTTGTATGGATGTTCTTTTCCTGTGCTCAATGCTCCATCAACGATATATTGGCTGTGCAATACAAAGCAATATATTCTCACGGTCACCTGATGTACACCTTTCTACAGCAGTCACCAGTGTAGCAGTGTACACTGGCGGCGAAAAATGATGACCCCCCCCTCTAATTCAAATAATTGAGTTTTGAATTGAGGGGGGGTCATCATTTTTCGCCGCCAATGTAACACCGGGTGTCATAGCTCTTTATCAGTCATTGTACTAACAGCATGCAGCCTTATTAGCCGTGCCCATTGCGTGCCCAATAAAATATCCGACCCATCCTTCATCTAGCACCCCATACCTCCTCCTTTCAGCATCCGCGTAGCCATGCCAGCACCAGAAGCCCAAACTTACCCTTTCGCGATCGTCTATCCGGATGGTAGATTTCCAGCCATTTTCATGTGTTAAGAGTCTACGAAGTACTTATTGAATTCTCTGAAGGGCATCAACTCCGTGATACCAAGAGGAACCGATCATTCAGATTGTTCTCAGATGGACACCAGGGAATTTGTGAAGCATTCTCGAAATTTAAACGGAATGTTTTGCTTCCTGTCTGGAAATCATGTCCCCTTGTAGCAAAAGTGGAACCGACGATTCCCAAGAGTATGCTGGCCAGAGTCTCTCCATTCTGGTTATTCTGTGAGGACTCTCATCCCTCGATATAACCTTCTTGACTAAAGCCATCGTCACGTTTCAGTCTCTCTTGCCACTCTGGCCTTGACTGTCCTATCTGTAAGTTGTAGATTCCTCGTAAACTTGTGGAGGCGGCTAACCATTTCAAAGTGGGTTTTGTATTTCGTTTTAGGAGACAAATCGCCGACAGCGGTCTTCGTTTGTCAGTGTCCCTATCGCCTGCATCTTTGATCATTGGAGCTGAAGCTGTTCTGGTTGCAGCTGCTTTTCTAGCGCTTCTTTTGCAAGCCTATGTAGGTTCACCTTCTCACTTTTGATTTGGCGTAACGACACAGGTGAACTGACTCCTTCAATCTTTATGAAATTATAGATCTTGGGCTATGCTACAGACCAGCTCAGCCTCAGCTCCGGCGAGAAGGTTGCAGCATTGTTGAATGTCTCTTTTGTAAGCTCTTTCTTTCGTTATTCTCTTTCAAGAGTATTCATTGGCCTTCACTTCAGGGAAATGCGTATGTCAACTTGAAGACTTAATTTGATTCTGTCCTGACTTGTTTTTGCTAGTGTCGAGCTGATCGTCGCTATCATAGCCTTGACGAAGTGCGAATTGGAAGTGGTCCAATCATCTCGTACGTTGTCCTGACCGCTTACACGCGGACCTCGCTTACTCAACATATCACAGTCGTCGGCTCGGTTTTCAGTAACCTCCGTACGTTGAGATCCCATATTCATGATCCTGACGTCCTCATTCAAAAGTCTTAACCAGTGCTGGTAACCGGTATGGCTCTCATCGCTGGAGGTCTGCGGAACGGCGTCCAAAATTTTTCGAGCGGTGCGTACTAATCTTTTTCTCATACGGTCCGTCACCCCCGAAACTTAACTCATTTGTGATCATCCAGAGGAAGCTCAGTTACAGTCCGCGCTCCTCGTATTTGCATGCTGTTCAATTCTATTTCCCACGATTTCGTACCTCCTCCAAAGTTTCAATGCAAACGCGGATTTGAGTCATGCAGGAAATACGCTTCACATCTTCAGTCGGGCAGTGAGTATCATTGGACTATCTTAAAGTAGCTCCAGCTAATAATTTCAATCAAGTCTGCCATTGTGTCTATTTTAGGTAAGACTTTCGGCGAAATTCTGGAAGTCTGAATTAGACTAACTTTTTTATTATCCTCAAGTCTATGCATCTTATCTAGCCTATTCAATGATGCCCAAAAGCTCCAAGGGCAACAGTGACGCTGTTGAGAAACAAGAAGCTGAAAGTACAACTCAAGGGGAAGATGGCGAACAGGAGAAACCAAAGATCGGACCTGTCACTGCGGTTTCCCTCCTTCTGGGCACCACTGCTGTATGTCCTCAATCAGTTCGGTAGACATCCGAGTTATACTCATTTATCCTATCAGGTCGTCGGTGTTACTGCTGAGTTCCTAGTCTCATCACTAGATGGTATGACTACGGAAGGTCCATTGAGCAAACAGTTTGTCTCTGTCATCTTACTTCCGATCGTGGGGAATGCAGCGGGTAAGTTCTCTGAGTAATCACTCGTTTGATCCCACATATTCTAACTCGTGCTACGTTATAGAGCACGTTTCTGCTATTATGATGGCTTGGAAAAATAAAGCAAGAATGGCTCTTGACATCGCCGTAGGGTCGAGCTTGGTGAGTCGAAATTTAAATCTGCTCTTCCCATGTTCTTGTTCTCATTGTGCGTTTTTATACTCAAATCAACAGCAAATATCACTTTTTGTGCTTCCGTATGTCCCATTGCACTCATCGCGACTTCCATATCACTAAATGTCTTACCAGAGTTTCTATTATTTTGGGATGGGCTATAGGACATCCCTTGACCTTGTTCTTTGATCCTCTTCAAACAATTATACTACTTGTATCAAGTGAGTTCATATCTCTCTTACTACCTCTTTCGGCATTGTTTGGCTTATCTATGAATAGTTATTTTAGTATCTTTTATTGTGCAGGACGGGAAGTCCAACTGGATGGAGGGCGTACTGCTGTTCGGTGAGAATTTGACCTGTCAGTTGCTTCTTTCAGTCACCCGTGCTGATCCATCTTTATTATAGCCTTATTTGTTAATCTCTGTGTTGTATTCCAAGTATACCCTGGTATGTATCCGCAGCTTGATAGTAACTCAGTTCCGTTTACTCATTGATGTGCTTTGGCTCTTCTTAGGATTTGATACCACTAATGCTGTTAATTCATGTATTGCGTAAACCATTAACATCGACTGTATCTATACTATATTCCTCATCGAGTGCTGTTATGGACATTCTTGAGTTATATAAATTCAATTTACAGAGTCGACTCGAGCCTGAGGTCTATAACGCGTCGACGAGTCACGTCGATCACGCTTTCTCCTCTTTGTCTCATTTGTTGTAGAAGTACACGTTATACACAGCTCTGCAGCATGGTAAAACTTGTCCAGGTTGTCCTCTCACCCATTACTCTCAAACCAAGTCATACATGCATTTTTTCTCCCTCCCACCTCCCTAGATACCTTTCTTTTCCTTTCTCCCTACATACTACCCTAATAGATTCACGATTATGCCTAAAACACCCTCTATCTTCATCTCTCGCGGAGACACAAGCATCGAGTGCTATGTCAGTCGGATGTTTTGCTGAAAGGCATTAATCTGTGCTCCAGGCAACTGATACTACCTTGTCAAAATCTGGGTATTGGTCTCATTTGGGGGTCCGCTTCGGTACCGGAAACCCGTTACCCTGTTTGACCAATCCACTGTGATTATTATTACCCACATTTTAGATATGGGGAGTGCCAGACTCCAGTACGGCCCACTTGACCAGATACCTGTTTCCGATTCGGCATCAAAGGATCCGATTCAGATAGTTGGCGCAGTGTATTACTCCGAGCCTCCACCAGAAAATCTTACTGCATTACGTTTTGTGATGCTTCGAAAGAGGCCTGTTCATTCCCCTCGCTCATTGACATTGCTTAGACTGGGCGTGAGAAGGAACGACGCTTTTTCTTTATAATTAGTGAATGATATCAGCTTATCTTTTCTAGGGAAATCCCGAATGGACATTATAATTATCTTCTCTGGGAAATCTGCACTGGACAGTCTGCTTTACACATCAGAATCGGAAGTATTACCATTTGTGTACACGTTTTTTCAGACAATTATCTTACAGGAAAACGTTTGTGGTTCGAAACCAGACAGCAAAAGGGCTCTCCAATGTGGTATTGTGGTCAATGGGACACGTTACGCTGGGACAATGGGACAAAGGTATTGTTGTTCTGACGTCAAAAGAATGTTGTCGCTTTGGTCCGGAAAGACTTAAAAAATTTAAGTTTGTTTCAGTCTGTACGACCCCGCCCTTGGAACTTCTCATCCTCTACTCTCTTCTTATCATGGACATGTATTCGGATGAAACAGTTCTCCATCCCAGAATCAAGCGGATCTACTTGAAGCAGGGTAAACAAGCAGGAAAATTTACAACTCCCACCCAATCAGAGAGTCATGCCACCTTCCAAAATGCATCGAGCTCATCCGTTGTATTTGATGAAGACGAGATGAAAATAGGGGGGCATGACTATACTCATCAGGAGACCATTGCTGAAAGGTGCATCCTATAATTGTTCGATTAGTGTGTCCGTCTCTCATTGTTGAGGTCTATCTCAGTATTTCTGCTCCTGCAGGGCCAAGTGGCATCCACGTTAATAACACTGCCGCCAGCGACTCTTCACTCCTACAGACCATCAGTTTTGGGTCATGCCACATGCCACCTTCTACCTCCAATAGTCCACCCGCTATTGTCCCCGTTCCAAACTACGTTCCACTCCCCAGAGCATCAGCTCTGACATCCTCACCAACTCTTTTCATCAACATGACCGAGAATACCGCTGGCGGTTTCGATGCCCTTTTCTACAGAAAAGAAGGACTTACGCCCAGAGAACGCTCCCGCTACGACGTAATGGCTAACCATCCCTGGATCGCTAAATTTAACGAGTATGAAGTCGTTTGCAGAGGTTGCGCGTTAACACTCCAGATGGAAGAGGACGGAAAATACTACATGGGAAACTTCAAAAAGCACGGTAGAAACTGCCCTGGTATTCATAGCGGAGTGGTCAAGATTCCAAAAGTTCCTCATTGATCAAATGTATGTGGCTATAATGGACTTCCTTATCTGTAAGAGTGATAGATTTATAAGAAATATGTTACGTCGTAAGGATTGTAGTAATTCGATATCGATAGTTTGCTTTCAGGTCTCAATTTTAGCTAAAAAAAATTAGAATACGATATCCAAATAGATGGAAGGTGTTTGGTTTTGATTTCACCTAGGACCCCTGAATATCCCTACAAATGTTGAATACAAAAGTCCGGACAAATTTCCAAATTTTGGTCAGAAAAATTTTCGGAATCATCTGCAACTGACCCAAAAAGCCCGAATCTGACATCAAAAAATGTGGGAATTCTGCGCCACAAAAATAATCCGGACAAAAACGTGATTTAACCTCTGGGAGGGTAATCAGGGGTCCTTTTCACCTGTCGATCAAGCAGTCACCTGTCATCCCAAGCACGAAATGAACCCACTATGAATTGCCTAAAGTGTATGATCCTCCGGTGAAATTCCATCCGACTCTGGTCAACAACTGAAAACTATCATAGGAGACAGTCATTCCGGCAGCCGTCCTTGAACATAAATTTCTGGGAGGCGGAATCGGCATTAGGGACCGGTTAAGGATGAAGCTGGGGTCCACCCAACGCACATATATAACCACTGTAGGGCCTGCTGGTGCGGCACCGCCCGCTACCTCAACACACCCACCGAACCTTACAGAGTTAACATTGTAATCAACCTTACAAACTTAGCTACTACGAACCTCACATAAGTAGTCAACGTTGTAGTAATTTTTTTCGTATCAGCTAAAAAATACCATTTCTCCTCACATGTTGGGTAAACAACATCATAGTCCAATCACACATCTTGCTAACAGTCTTATCCGAGCCTTCGTATTAGCTACAAGTGCAGTTGTACTTATTAGCTACAAGTGCAGTTGTACTTAATCCCTCCTATCGTATGAGCTATATCATTTTCCCAAAACATGTAAAGCAAACAACACTGACGTCCAACCACACATTTACCCCTTCACCAACAACTTATCACTCGCCAACGCGCAACGCATCCAATTGCAACCTGTCAACAAAGAGCATCAATGTTCACCCCGCACAAGGAGAACGGACCGGGGCCAAAAACGCGTTTGTGAAAATGGGCGTGGGCGGACACACGGGCCGCAATTGGACGGGCCGGCACCGGGATGTCTTTTGTGAGCCAAACTGACAAACGGGACTCGCACGGTAAGACCCACTACTTAAGGTAGCGGGAAAAAGATTATTCACTGCGTTTTCCCAAAAAAATACATGCCTCGATAGGTAGATGAAAGTAGCACAGATAGTCCATAAATCGGGTTAAATGTACAGGCCTTTAAAATAAACCAATCCTTTGAACGATAGCATAAATGATCTGCATACAATCGTGCAAAAAATATGATACCATGATAGACCATGCGCAGAAATGATAAACTACTATACTGTAAACAATCAGGATGTAGTGACAGTTATGAAAGTTGAGATGAAATATAGGTGAAACATAGGAAGATTAAACGGATAGTTACGAGGCAGCTGACACGTATTCATTGCGTCATGAGCAGATAGATAATATTTCAAGTACCATGATAGTTACAGGACAGAAAGCGATAGATAATATTTCAAGTACCATGATAGTTACAGGACAGAAAGCACCATGTGACCCA
>ML179706.1:0-15354 GCA_004369135.1 Dendrothele bispora CBS 962.96
TACTCATAGCGCAAATCCATATAGAAACCACACCCTTTCTGTGTTGACAGATCGGACAATCCTCAGAATTTTGTTATGACCAAGTCATCAGGAAAAACCTGAGTTCCAAATTTCGGCAAAGTTTGGGAAAATTTTGTCAGACACGTCTTAACCCTGTCAAATTTGGTAAAATGCAGTCTTTTCAGCATATTATTTTCTAAAAAGTTGTATTATTTTGTCCACAGCCTATGGATGAATAATAGCTCAAGTAGGCTCGGTTTTACCCATTCATTTCAGGCCCTTATTCCAACCAGTGTTATCCCGCTTTATTCCAAGTCACTTTGGATATGATAAAAAATCGATTTTCGATTTTGATGTCTATGTCAAATGGATTCTCTTGTCGAAATAAAGCGGTTGACTATAACTTGACGGTGGTCATTTTTTTGAAGTTCTGAGGTCAATTGTTCCTGAGTGCTTGTTAGCGCAAGGTCCAAATCCGCGATGTTCTACCAGCTGTCAAAATTTCAAAGTTCGACTGATCAAATTGCCAACCGACCGAACAATATAGCAACTCGTTCAGTAAAGCATAGAAATTAGCCACTTTTCCCAATGTAAATGTGGTCTAATGAGAAAAAAAGAAAGTATAGCTCCGGGCTGAGACTTAGTGGGACAAAAGAGATGATGCTTAAACAAGTGAATCTCGTCATAAGCACTGCCAAGTACGGACTTGATCAGAATCTCTAAGGTTGATGCCGAGATTTCGAACTCCGCTGCAAAACTGTACCGCGCTTAATCTGGTACCGGGACACCGATATGTAATCAACATCTTCTGGCCGCATTTCTGAACCGTTTTTGCTCAAACTTTTTTCTATAGACATAAAAACAATATCTGCATGGAATGACACTGTACTTAGAGTCAAGGTATACACCATAAAAATTTGAGAAAAGTTTTAATGATGGATCTTGGCATGGGAAAATAACATGGTAACGGGACAGTTAGTTTTTGAGATAGTACAGAAGTAGAAGTGGGAGAGGGAGGTACCATAGGGTGGAATAAGATGTAAAAAGCACACATGAGGTAAAATTTGAAGAAAAAAAATGGTGAGGAAGGAATGGTGATGACGATATGAATGGCTCAGTTCAGCGCGGAAAACCCAAAAATGGTAAGTTTTCGAGTCTATGTGCTAAAAACATGGTCAGAACAGTCTAAAAAGAGGCTGAATAGAAGGTGTATCATGCACTATTGCATTGTGGCACCAAACGTAGACAGATAAATCTCCGAATGCCTCCTCCGTCTCAAAAAACAACCTTGAGGGTCCAATTTTGAGGCCTCATTCCCTGAATCGCTCTTTGGACTTAGAGAATTGAATTAGGCTCGTGAAAGAGCCATACAGCTCAGTGCGCAAACATTCAAGCTTTCAAACAAGCCCGAGTTTGAGAGGATCGAGCCAGTGGTTGAGGAGAAAAGTGTTGTGGACCGTTTGATTGCGTGTCCCGTTACGTGATAATGTGCAGTATAGTTGTACGCTCACGTGGTTACTGCGGTTTGTTTTACGGCTAGCAACTTCAACCACGACCACGTACTGCCAGCTGGCATCCTCCTCTTGTTCTGACTTCCCCCCATGCTTCCAAAGCTCACCCGCTCCTCTAACCCACGTAGTGATGTTGAATTAAGCCTGAAGGGCCATACAACACGGAGTTTATGTGTCAGTGGACACAATCCATCGCTCTCTCAAAAGACTCGGATACTCCTCCAAAAAGGTATGGATATTCTATGTAGTGTCTCCTCTGTATTCACGCGCATTTCTTTCAGTTGACTAGGCAAGCCAATGAACGACTTGAATCACGTCGTCTGGGATATTTGATGGAAATTGGAGACGAGCCCCCAGAACGCCTAGTATGCGGAGACGAATCCGCAGTAAATATCCTGACTACTTATAGGACTAATGGTTGGAGCTTGAGGGGCAGTGTGGTAGCTGCCTGAGGATGTCGTTTCAAGGTGCGTGAATGAGACAGATATACTATGCGAGGAACTGATGCAACAGTTAACCTTTTCTTATTCCATCACTTTGTCCCTTTCTCTCTTTGGCTTGTTCGCAGTCACTTCTTCATGCTACAACTTACCCCCATCAACTACGCTCCTGATCTTTCGTCGTTTTGACCGGTATGTATACATACAACTATTTAAAATAATTTTATTTTAGGTCGCTTTCCTTTTGTAATCTGTGTCCACACTGGAGTATGAGGTGTCGCATACCCACTTATGCTCAAAGGTAAGCTTTATGTCTTTAAAATGTCTTTTTGTTTCCGTAAACTAATAGAGACATAGATCAACGGGTCATTTCCGCATTGTTCAATTGTGCCACACTATAATATTGACAGGTCAGTATCCTATCCTTTTTTCCCCTTTCATTCCATGGCATTCGCTCATTCTTTGTTTCTACTCATGTAGGTACGTATCTAACATTTGGTTGTCGACGGGCTTGGTGCGAGTGTGTCGGACTGTGTCCATTACTGTAGTCTAGGTAATAGTAGTGTAAATTATATATACATTCTGTGTATGTTTGTAGTCTGTAATAATCAATGCATATTTTCCTAACTTTTGTGATTATCTTTAGTTGCTGCAAGCTATTAAGGAGAATTTTCGTGGGTGTTGCTACTGTCTTATTCGTGAATATTTATACAACATATTGTCAAATTCGACAGGGGGGGCTGACGGATTTAGCACAAATTTTGTCATATCGTAATATCGGCATTTTTTTGACATATTTGACAAAATTTTGCCGATATCTGGTCAAATTCGACACCGAGGTTTTTCCTGATGAACCCCGACCTTGACTCGGTAATAGTAATATTCTCCATAAGAAGTATGGACCGAAGTACCGAAGTTGTCAACGACCCACTCTTGAACACCATTACCTTATAAATACATACTTATTCAGATTCAGAGTTAAATGATATTGTGTCATTTGAGAATTGGAGGACAAGATAATTGTCCTTGACAGTCATTATGTGTGCAGCCCAGGATTGTTTGAAGGAATGTAAATAAAAACAAATAGAATAGGGCGCATCTGCAACGAGAATATTTTTTTTAGTTAAGAAATGACCCGTTTGTCATTAGTCCCACTTTCAAAAAATACCATGATGTAAGTGACACATCCAAGTTTGAATCAATAAAAGATGACACAGTGTGTAGCGCCTAATACTGCCTAGTACTAGTATCTGACAAGAGGGAGGTGAATTCGTGACAATAAAAATACCATGTATATGAGCGTAGTGTCCTCAGATACTTAAGAGGGTACTTTCCAGACCCTGCCTGTTCCTCATGATATGTTTTGAGCTTAAGGTGTTTACCCTGCATACTGTTCCTTTACGGAACCATTTCTGTTCTGTTGTTTCTTAGCCCCGCATTCAAATTTCTTTAACCCCGCTTTCGTTGTTCTGAGTGGGGCCGTCATATTTCTTGTTGCAGATGCGCCCTAATTACACAGCTGCGAAAATTATATATTATGTAACATGGATTTACAGAAGAAAGACAGAAATTGTTTTCAATTTGCATTCTCTATATTTTCCTCTTTGTGGCCATTCACCACTTTCTATCTTTTGTAATTCCTGTTTAAATACACACTGAATTTATCACTGCACTTTTTCTGTAATTCCTTGGAATACAGAAATTTGGGTCCAGTGTAAGTAATTATACGCATGGATGAGAGAAGTGGGCATAGAGATTAGGCTGTGCTATCAATGCGACGAAAAGATCATAATTCCGAAGCATGTACGCAGAACGATAGGTCTGCATTGTGACCAATGGAGTATTTCGTGACACTCAGAAGTATCTTATAGATTTCTTTGTTTTAGCAACTGGTCATGGAGCGTTTCATCAAACCTTATGTCTTGATACCTTTCTGACCTCCTCAGGTTTATTCACGGCGATCCTCTTCGACTTGCTCCGATCTTTCTGCTTGATTTGAAGACAGCTACAAAACGTATCATCGAGGTTGATCGTGTCACGGTACTCAAGTATCCGAGATTTCTCTGGCCGACTTCACCCCAAATTTTTTATTCCCCTCGAGTGTATATATAAACCTTGGTGGACTGTGCTCTTGTACTCATATCTTATGTGTCCTTTCTATATATCACTGATCATTCTTCTCAGCTGTCGATTATGATTCGAAATCTCAGCTTGCTAACATAGAAGTCACAATTAAACAGCCCTTCGTGTCCAACACACTGGATTTCTATCTTGTTCAATCCTTTTATCCATGTATCTTTGTTTCCGGTCTACTGTCTCTGATCTACAACTTTGACTAAGTCCGACATGTTGACTCCACTCGCATGGTGTGCTGTAGGGCCATTGTCAATTACTATACGTCTTTTTTCTTGGACCAGTCTTTTCCAAGCTCCCAGTGGCTGCCTGATGTGCCCAAGAGGTACTCACTGGCGTGTGATTATGGTCCTGAAGTCTCACTCCAGTTCTCAAGATCTCAGTGGCCCATTGACCGGCCACATAGCCAATTTGTGCTTGTTATACCTACTAATGCTCGCGTCAGTGTGTGCTATATTAAGCTCGGACGATTTGGCTCCAGGTTCTAGTCTTTTCTCACCGTTTTGTTCCATGGACTGAGTACTGTGTCGGAATTTAAGGTGTACTATCTTTTGGCAGGTACGAGCTCAGATTGTTACCGGGACCTATTATACCAATGTACCGGGATGCTTGGGCGTGCGGTAGAGTCACATACATGGTCTTCTATTATGCTTAGCTACTTTCAGATTAATAGCACTAGCAGCTTTGGGTAAGTGACGCGTACTAGCATATGCACTATGTAAGCGAAACCGTTGACTCCTCCATGACACACATATGCATCAACTCGCAACTTAACAATTCAACTTTTATACCTTATATACTGCATTTGCTTTCGAGTGCTATTGTCCTGTTTATGCTTTAGTATGTAAAGTTATATATTCATATGGAATTTTTATGAGGAGCTTCTCCGATGTGATATTCCCACTACTTATTACTGTCCCATGAATGAGCGTGGAGCCTCCGAATTCCGTGGCCGAAAACATACCACATTCGTGAGGTGCACTATCTTTTGGCAGAGATGAACTCAAATTCAATTCTCAGCCGGAACATACACTAGCCGGGTACCCGTCGATAATCTGGGAATCTCAGAGCTATGTATAAGTTTACGACTCCGAGCGCGTTTATGCTTGGCGACCTTCAATGATGACCAGGCACTATTGCACCAAGGACCCTCATAACTGGTACGGGACACCGTGCAACGGCAATGCGGACGGCACCCAGTGTAGAGCCTTCTGCTGACAGATCCGATGTACTGTCTGTGATTAATTTCCTACTATCATTCTATTAGGAGAATCATAATGTATCGATCTGTACTTTCTTTTCGAATGACGATGCTATCCAGTGTTCAAAATACTAAAAAAAAACACCGAGTGCATGTGTTTCTACGATAACAAATACTTCAATAGTACCACAGTCAGCAACATGTATAGCTCCAAAATACTTAAGTTCCTGTCATGTTTTTATCGCGTTCACATACGAAGCATGATGCATATCCGTATTGTTCCTTTCTGAACCCGACTCAACCCGCGATCGGCGAATCTCTTTTTACGACACATACATTTCGCACAGAAAGAGGAAAGATATCTTCATTCTCCACAACGGCCTACATACGTACGATTAACTTCCAAGTTTGATTCTATTTGTATCGAAGAGTTGAAATAATAATAGTTAAAGTTTAAAAATCAGTGGGAAATAAAAAAACGAAATAGAGAGCAGTGTTTGAACACCCCAAGGGCCCCAAGGAAAGGAAGCGAATGAATAAGTTTTTCCTGTGTCTTTTTTCGTCGACACTTTAAATATGTTAGTTTAATGTAAAAGAGAGGCTGAGAGTTGTTATATCTTTTAAAAAGATTGAAGCATAGAGAAAAACCACCAAAAACCACTTAGAATAAGACTTTTTAAGCCAACCCGTGATCTTCCTTGATCAGTTGTGCTCCCTTCTCTCCAACAGTATACACAGGTCCTTGTGGATGACATTCAGGGATCGACGGCTGTAAGAAAAATATCACATTTTTGTCAGTTTTGGAATAAGAATAGCAGTGGATTTGTGATCCTTACGAAGATACTAGCATCCACAACCCTAACACCTTTGATACCCTTGACCCTCAATCTCGAGTCGGTCACGCCCGTTGCGTCGGAGTCAGAACTCATCTTGGCAGTTCCGACAGGGTGATATACCGTGATGAGGTTCTTCCTAATGTACGCCTCCCTGTCGGCATCAGTACCATCCCGAGCGATAGCCCAATCACCGAAAGGAGCGATGATGTAAGGGGAAGGTGACGTCCAAGGTGTAGCGTTAAGGAAAGTGTCAGCGTCTCGGAGAGCTTGTTGTATAGCGACAAGATCGAATTCGTTGGTGAGGAGACCGTAGTCGATGTTAGGATGGGTGAAGGTTCCGCCTTCAGCAGAAGCGAGAGTGAGGGATCCCTCTAAATCCATGCAAATCAGCAAACGAATACGATCTTCAAAAAGTAGGGAGAAGATACCCACCAGACTTAGGGGAGACGACAGCAGCAATGACAGTCAAGAAGTGTCCTTCATCGGGCTGTTTGGTGTCCCCAAGGGCGGCAAATCCGTTCTATTAAAAGTCACAGTGTTCAACGTCAGCGGCTCCCGTCGGATCAAGACAGATAAAAAACTCACAGTGAAGAGAAGCTCGATGTGGGCAGACCTAGGTCCAGAGCTAGGGTCATTGGCACCTTCACCTTGAGGAATTCTCATGAACCCAATTACGTTAGTCGAACTTGTAGAGAACAGTCCTTTTCGTTCGTCCTCCCAGAGTTCGAGAGTCGAAGCGAAGAGATCCGATTGACGAATGGTGTCATCGAACGTTGTGTTAGAGTTGACGCTGTAGTACGTGAGAACGAGGGGGTGGTCGATGAGATGCTTGCCTGTAGAGAATCAGATAAGTAAAGGATGTTGTGAAAAAAGAATAAGTAAATCGTGGGGGTGAGAAAGGAAAAGTCGGAAATAGTCGGAAAGGAAGATTGCCTCAAGCCAGGAACCGGACCCGAAATTGCTTCGATACTCACCAACATGGCTCAAATCAAAGGTCGATTCAACACCGACTTGCGCCAACTCATCCTTAGGCCCAATTCCGGAAAGCAAGAGAATCTGTGGTGTGCCAATTGACCCTGCTGATAGAACAACCTCCGACGTTGCGGTCAAAGTCGTGAGAGGACCTGGGATACAATAGAATTGGTTCTTATCAGTATCACTCTCAGGAGAGTTAGCCTTTACTCACCATCAGCGCTCTGAGCAACCTCGACAGCCGTGAAAGTCAAGGGAGAGGTTTCCTTCAATTTCATAACCTGGGTGTGAATAAGGACATCCAAATTGGACCGGCTGTTCAAGGCGGGGTGGAGATAGGCGGTAGCAGAAGAGGAACGTGTGCCTCCACCGGCTGATTCTTGGTTGAAACCTATGCAGGTCCAGTTTGAGCATGAGACGATTCCGAAGAATGCAGGCAGTAGCTATGACTCGAAATCGGTTGAGATGGCGGACTTACCGAAACCAATAGAGTCACCAGCGTTCATATCATCCGTGAACTTGAACCTTCCTCCACCTGCGCCCGAAGCCTCCAGTTCCTTCGACGAATTGACAACTCGGAAATCGATATCCGTGGCGAAGTTGGCAAAGTTGACTTGGACTGGTCCGTTACCATTTGACAATGAAGGGTTGTTCGCGGGAGGGGGAGGAAGCGAAGGGTTGTTGGGTGATGCAACGAATGTTGAGATCTGTATGTGTGGAAACCATGGGTAAATGTTAGCATAAACGCATAAGTATCACGAGAGATGATGAATAGAATATAGAAAGTGCGACTGATAGACGCGGGCCCAATCAAATGAGCCGCTGATAACTCCTCTTGTAGCAGGGTAAAGAGGTGACAATGGTGAGAACAACAACATTTTCGGTACAAAAGATGGGACGGAGGGATGTTACCGGGAAAGAAGGAAAAGCTATAACGGAAGAAAACTACTTCACCTTCTTCCAAAGCGGCATGATCGCTTCCCAAGCCCATCCAGAGTCGCCAGTTTTTTGTGCATAGCTGTCGTACAGATCTTCAGAGGCTTGATTCCAGACCATGTAATCTGGTATCAATTATATTAGTCCCATTGAATCGATCCGAGTTCATGATAAAGATCCAACTTACGAAGGTTGCTACTACCACCCAAGACGAAACCTCTGGGAACAGGAATTGTCCTACCGTTCAGAGCAGACTGAGGAGTGGTAGAGTAGTTCCAGTCGACTATAGATTGTGGGGTGTTGGGACCGAAAAAGGGAACTTCAATCAATTCGACATTGGTATCACTATCAGAGGTAAGGAAAAGCGTTTAATACAGCCTCCTCCATACCAGGAAGACCGATAGACTCACTCGATACCAGCCTCGACAACCAAAATCCTCTTCGATGAATCCTCACTTAGTCGGTTGGCGACTACGTTGCCAGCGGTTCCCGCTGTGAGGTTAAAAGAACAGACGATGAGTCAAAGCCGATCTTGAAAGCAACAAAGAAAGCGCACCTCCGACGATAATAAAATCGTATTCGGTAGTTGGCAACTGGTCAGGGCTGGTGAAGAGAGCAGCCTGGCTGATAGGCAAGAGCGTCGCAAGGAGAGTGAGCGAGAGGAGGGGCTTCATTGAACGTGAAAGCGAAAACATCCCTCAAGTCGTATAAATTAGTGGTGGTGAAGAAAAGAGGTGGTTGGGATGAAAAATTGAGATTGAAACAGTGCCCATTTTAAATGCTCAAGCGGTTTGGGAATTTTTCGAAGAAAAGCTACGTCGGAGTGGAGGACGCTCAGGTTTTCAGTATGTGGCTGTGTATAATTGATGCCGGCTGCAAAGCGGCAAGTTGAAGTCCAGGGACGTGAACGGCTTCATAACGCATACTGATCTCAACATCGTATCAATGAACTTGTTTCAAGCTTCAGTGAATTCTGGAGCTGCGTTAACATACATCTGGGGATATGTGTGGTGCTCGTCCTCTATCCGCTGAAGGAGATAATCAACTGAAACCCATGAAGCTCGGAGCTCGGATGACGGACACTGCATCTCTGACCCTTACTTCGGATTTCGAAAGCGAGAGAATTCTCCATCCACGTTCCACTGGTTGGCCACTTCTTTTGCGAAGAAAAAATAAAACGTTCTCTGCAGATCTGCAACACGCATACAGGATTCTCAGCTACCAAGGTCCCTGCCTAAATCAATCACCACACACACCGATCAGCCGGTACCCCGGTTATCTTGCTCTCGAGTCTCCGGGTGTCCCATACCTTTCGTATTACCGACCTTCAACTATCTGGAATCCAGTCATCTCAAAACCCGAACCGTCGGGAACACATGTAGTCATGGAGAGAAATCGGGCTTAGGATTAGCTTGGTCGGGATAAGAATGAATCGAAGGATGGTCAACTTTCTATAGAATATAAACATCTTCCTTCACACAAACGACTGAAGGATCTATTTATTCTATCCCCAACCAAGCCCAGGGTTTAAGGGGCACTACAGGGCCTAGATTCAAGGTCGGTACTTGTATACCACAACCGCTGTCGGTTAGGAAGCTTTGACCAAGCGTGTTTCCCAGTGACGTCTGCCAGGGTGTTATCCCGCACATAGTGGCAGAGCTACCGTGCTTTCATCTAGTGTCCCGCTCATTGCGCACGGCACTGTGGATCTGTCAAAAAAACGGGTATCTAGACCCAGTACCAGGTCGGACGAGCCCCCACACTGACGCTAATATTCGGTGGTACTCGTTGTTCATGTCATACGTCGTTTCAAAACTTGATGCAACAGCTTGTACCCAATCATCTTTATATTTACATGTGTGCAGGCACTCTGTCACGCTACGGGCGTGAAAAGGGCAATGCAGCCTGTTTAAAAAACATTCAAAGCTACCGTATTCTACCGTATTGAAAACTTTGTCATGAAGCTGTCAGTTATATATTGCCTCGGAGCACTATGTATTCTCCCCCAGTTGGTTGCGGACAACGGAATTCTTATCAAGTAAACATCCTTCCCTCGACCCAAGTAGTGTCTGAAAATCGTTTGTACTGATTGATCCGAGACCATTAATCATCAACGTCAATACACTAATTACTTATCTAACGTTGTTCAATCCACCCTTATCCTCGGACATTGACTCAAACCCTTCTTCTGAGACTAAACTTAACGGTAACTTCAACGTTGCGTTCTTAAAGTTCAAATGATTGGCGCAAACTGAGATCTGTCCCAATCTATGAATTCGAACTTCCTGCACTAGTTTCTTTCCACTAGTGACTCCCAGTACCATTACCGCTGACGTACAATCCGTTACCACCGGCTCGGACTTGTCCAAAGAAAAGAGCGTCCATTTATTTGGTGATCTAAGACTTGGAGACCTCACTAAAACGAGAACTAGAAAAGAGCTACATATCGTCCTACTGCATTGTGATATTATTCAGATCTGTCGAGAATATCGCAAAGAAATTGCGTGCCACCCAGCTTAGCCGATGCTCTCCCTCCAGCACATGGATCCCATCATGTACTATATCCAACGCAACGGACTTACTTATGTAGCGCAATTAGCACCAATGGGCTCTGTCCTGATTGATAGATTAGAACGTATCTCATGACAAGAACTAAATGTCGTTCTCATGCCGGCCTTTCGCATTTAAAACTTGCCTAAACTAAGAAAGTTTTTAGGTAGGACCTGTCAACGAGAATCAGCGGGAAATAAAGAGGGGGAAAAGCCCGACTCATGTGAGGCAGGAGGTTATTCAGTTTTTAGGACTTGTGATACTCTATGTATCCATAAACATATGTATCTATCAAAATGAATGCATAGGTAACCATAAGCTGCTTCTATCTTATATATTCTTTTTGCTGGCTATCATTGATGGGACTGATTGAGTGTCATCGTGGGCGCGCAGCATAAGTCAATGCTACCTTTTATTTTATATTTCTCCTTTCGCTCGAAGCGCAACTCTTAGGACTAGGCACGACCACGTAAGAATGAAGCGTTGTTTAAAAACAGGTCGAACTGTCTTGTTTTGTCCGAAGTATAAGACCATGGGTCTTCATCATTCAGCGCCTGCAGGAAGGAACCACAACCTTCTCTCCTTTTCCAAGAGATAACGTTACAAAAAAATTATATTCAAGTCGGAAGGACAATCGAACTGACGGGCTTCGAGGCCACGGTCCTAATTTCCAGCGCGACTTTTGGTCAGCAGCTTTAATCGAGAAAGAAAATTCAGACTCTAAACGAGTGCACAAATTGAGAATATCTACACTAATCATGACAGATACGGAAAAGTAAGGAATCAATGACAACGGATTTCGGGGTGAAAGGAGATAGTAAAGATACCAATAGCCATTTGTGAATTGTTTTTTTTTGGGTTACTATATACGACGATAGCAGATTTTATCGTCAGATACTTACTCTCGTCTTCCTTTGAACGGTCTATGTAATACTGATAGAAGCCACACACACTTAAACTTCTCAATACTCTATAGATTCTGTTCCTGATCAACCTACATTACCGGAGTTCTCGCCTTGGACTCGGGAATTGACTAATACTGTTTGGCTGTGATAGAGTGCTGAAAAGATACCTTGCGAGAATTCGTAGATACTTTCACTGCTTCATAGCTACTACTTTATCAATCCTACATGGAGATGTAAAACAAAAGACTGGAGAAGATGAGTTCGGGGCCTAAGTCTGCGGCTTCCGGACCGCCGCCAAGATCGGGTTCGAGACTCGTAGAATGAAGGATTTAGGTCTTTCGGAACCGTAAATTTGCGTATTAATTTGAGCTCAATTCCCTTTGGGAAGAGAAGCAAATGGACGGAGATGTATGTACAGTTAGTACTTATTTAACATTCAAGCGTTAAAGCAGATCCTTGTACGCATACGTCACCAAAATCATGCCACGCACAGGTTAAAGGTTCAAGCTTAACAGTTTTGATTTGCAAGCGGATGCTGAAACGGATCTCGGAGAAATAGTAGATATCCCGAGTCTCCGCTGGTCTCTCTTTCTGTGTCCGCTCTTATTAATGTCAGCCCTGGTGGGAGTTCTTTTTTGGCTACCGTATTTGATAACGGATCTGTCGTACCCAGCAAGGAGGCCTTTATCATAATCATTCGCATACATTACTTCCGCTGAATATGTCTTCGGGGTGACCTCCGAGTCGGGGTTACTATGCAGGGCACTTAGAAGTACCCATAATCACATTGTGTCAAAGGATTCTATTCTGAAGTAAAGAGTAAAGTCTATTACTTGTTATGCACAACGCGTACGTGAGTAAAAGATGACTAGCACTGGCGGAAAATCTATCAATCATCCAAAAATATTCCTTTCAGGTACAATTGAAAAAGCAGAAAATAAGGTCTTGATAACAAGTGCAGCAAGGTATGCCATGATGAGTAAATGATGTGTTGCTTTTGGTCATTGGCCGTGATAAAAAATCTATACTTATGAGGAAAATCAAGTGCGAGCCATTGTACAAAAATGCTAACCAAAAGAAGTTGTGTAACCTCAGTATTTTTGCGAAAAAAAGAATGTTTTGAAGGTGAAACTTCTCCAGCTCCGTCAACAACTTATAGGTCAGTGGTTCCTCGGCTGGCCTTTCGTCACCGATGAGCTTGATCGAACACAAGCAGACGATTCCATTCCTGAGAAGGCTGGATCTGATATCTACCTTAATCTGATCATTTCGTTTAGCATCTTGGGCCTAAAAGCTGACTTGGTGGCACGAACCGGAAGGCAGAGAAGTCGAAGACAAGTAGCCCGGTCATTGAATAGACTGTCTGTCGGTGAGATATCTAGTAAGAAATTCATTGAGGAAGCCATCAGTGAAGACTTTCCTGGAGAAATCCTGGGGTCACTAGACAGTTCTACAATGTCTATTTCCCTCAAACCGGGGAACAGGGGTAAAAGGGATAAACCTTCGGAAGCGGTGATTAGAAAATGGATATATAGCGAGGTCAAGGTGCAATCAGACCTTCGTGCGAACTCGGCGAATAGAGAGAAAACAGGAAAGAAATCAATTGAATAAATCTCAGAATCGAGAAGTGAGACCTGTAGGCTGGCAGAAAAAAATAGCCTGGAGACAGAACCTAAGGCATGGAGGGAGAGAGGACGGAAGTCCGGAGATGAATAAAGAGCATACATCACTATGGATTCATATAACAACGCGTCTTTATACCTAGCTACTGTTCAGCATTCAAGAGCTATGTACGATACTCTTAAAAAAGATTTTAATTTGTACCAAGAGAAAAAAAAGAGCGTCATCACGAAATCTCAACTTGAAGTCCAGACTTCTCCAGTTCTCTCAACGAATTATAGGCTGCCGTCTCTTTCGCTGCCCTTTCATCACCGATGAGCTTGATCGAACGCAAGCTGGCAACTCCGACTTCGGACGAGTATGCTGTATCAGGGATCCATCTCGACCTGACCATGTCGTTCAGCGTTTCAGGTGTAAATGCCAGCGGAGCAGTCCCGCAATGGTTAAAACGGAAGGAGAGATGCTGAAGCCTAGGGATACATGAGGTGGTAGATTCATCTTGGAACAGACTGCCAGTCAGACGTGCAGTATGGAGCCCATTGAGAAACTTATCGGTGATTACACTGGGTACAAAAACCTGTAAATTTTTGGAATTACAGTAAACTTACCGAGGAATTATGAATTGCCTACATGTCTGTAATTCTAGTGGAATTACAGTGATGACTTACAGTGAGATTTTGCCCATATATAGAAATTTTGACTCATAAAGTCACCCTGTAATCTCACTGGAATTACAGACATGTTTCCAATCCATAATTTCACCATAATTTCACTGTAATTCTCATGGAATTACAGGATCTTGCACCCAGTGTTATGTGGGGGAGGGAATTATCCGGGGAAGCATTTTCTTCGACCTTCAATTCCATCAGATCAGGGAAAAGGCGTAGAAGGGATAAACAATCTGAGTCTGTAATCAAAGTATGGGCGATAGAGAAAGAGGATAAGGAACAGCTGGACCTCTTCATGAATTCGGCAATGATGTCAAGAGGCCAGCAGCCGAATTTGGATTGGGCGTCGTCAATGTCATCTATGCAAGAAAACGCGAGGTGCTTTAAAGCAGGAGCTGTCAACCTGGAGAGAAATTTGCTGACCAGAGTGATATAATCATACTTGAAGGTCAAATTATCAAGACAGCCCAGAGTGACAGAATCTGCCTCAACAGAATGCGACCAATCTATGTTGGACAGGATAAGTTCCGAGAGACTGATACACCGCTGTGAAATTTCAAAGACTTCCCTCAGACACATTCCCTCGAGACTGAGTGTGGTGATCTGGGCCAAGGGAAACGCCATTATTCTTCTTGGGATATGAGGCTCTGATGGATCATCTTCAAGATAAAGACTACAGAGACGATGCGCTCGATGAAGACTCTGAGAGATGCCCAATAAACATTCCAAAGTCTCTAAGTCTGTCTTGAGACATCCCAAGCTGCTTAATTCCGCTGTTTCTGACCAGAAAACCTCAGTGTCACCGTCACTTGCACTCCAGAAATGCAAGGAATGCCAGCGATGAGATGTTGATGTGATCGCTTTGAGGATAGACTCCAAGCCATGATTTTCCCCCATTCCCATTAAATATAAAGTGAGGTTTAACGAAACCTTGGATGACCGTTCAAAATAGAGGCGTATGAGAGGTAGTATCTGTTCGATAAATTTTTGTTTGAGATGATTAGGACGGTCGTCCAACCAGCCAAGGTCGAAATGAAGATTATTCCAAAGGGAAGAGGTATTCGAAGCGACTTGCCGCCAGCCAGTGCAAACCTGGCTTAAGTCCACGGCTGGCAACGATATATCGCGTTTGTCAAGATTGAAACAGTTTCCTGATTCTTGACAATGCAAAAGAAAGACCAGGCCGAGAACTTCTGGGGAAAGACGACGGATGGGTGATAGGAGTGAACGATATTTGGCAACGTGACTCTCCAAGCGTCGACGTTTGTGTTTGAGGACTGAGATGGCCACCTCTAATCGTGCAATTTCTGCATCGTAGTCATCAAAATCCTTCTTTGCATCGTTTAGGAGCTCATTTACAGAAGCCCTGTCTGCAAAACCAAGAGAACGAAGTTGCTGTTGTATCTTGTCAGAGTTGATCGACACTCGTGGTTGAAAATTAGGAGCGCCGCGTTTGGAACATTGGGTCATAACGGGAGTAAGGAGCAATTCTGAGGTAAAACAAACGGTCTAATGAAGAAGTTTTCAACAGACGAAGGGTGCAACACAGACTTTATCACTCACATTTCGCTCTGCCAGTGTC
>ML179706.1:18259-57171 GCA_004369135.1 Dendrothele bispora CBS 962.96
ACGGTCTAATGAAGAAGTTTTCAACAGACGAAGGGTGCAACACAGACTTTATCACTCACATTTCGCTCTGCCAGTGTCGGTGTCAAGAGAAAGAATCGTGATAAATGTTATGTAATGCAAGTCGGAGTTTCACCGGTGTGTTTAGGGCCGGTTTCTGAATCTGCAGACGGATGCATTCGTTACACGGGTAATAACAGCATTAATATTCTCCTGTTGGTGATCACTAGCACCAACCAGTAGTTCTTGGGCACAACAAGAAATATCATAGATGCATTGACAGTGACACGTTCATACACCCAAGTACCAGTCATTACTATGAAAAGTTGTGTCATTGCCATATATTAAGTTTATGCTAAAAACAAATGATTGAAGAATCAAAAAATGTCAAATCATAGTCTAAACATTTCCAGCTCTGTCAACCACTCATAGGCTAATGGCTCCTTGGCTGTGTCACCAATGAGCGATTCCAATCTCGAGAAGGCTGGATCTGGGAACCATCTTGACCTGATCATTTCGTTTAGCATATGAGGCCTAAAAATCGACTTGGCGGCACGAACTTGAACGAGAAGGCAGAGAAGTCAAGGGACACATGGGATAGTAGCCCAATCATTGAATATAGACTATCAGTGAGATATGTTGTATGAAGTCCATTGAGGAAGCTATCGGTGATGATTTTCCAGGAGAAATCTGGTTCTCTGGGGTTACTAGATGGTTCTACAATGTCTAGTTCCCTCAGATTGGGGGAAAGGGGTGAAAGGAATAGACACTCAGCAGCGGGGATTGGAGAATTGATACAAAGAAAGGTCAAGGTGCAACCAAACCTTCGTGCGAACTCGGCGAATGGAGAAAACACAAAAGAGAATAATTGGAAAATCTCAGGATGGAGACAGACCATGAGGCATGGAAAGAGAGAGTCCGGAGATGAATAAACAGACAGCCAAGAAGAATACTTATGGATTCATATAACGACACATTCTTATGCCTAGCAGCTACCAATTAACATTCGAGAGCTATGTACAATCCTCTGAAGAAAGACGCGCAACATTTTAATTTGTACCAAGAGAAAAGAGTTTTTCATCTCAAAATCTCAACTTGAAGTCCAGACTTCTCCAGTTCTCTCAACGAATTATAGGTTGCCGTCTGTTTCGCTGCCCTTTTATCACCGATGAGCTTGATCGAACGCAAGCTGGCAATTCCGACTTCGGACGAGTATGCTGTATCAGGGATCCATCTCGACCTGACCATGTCATTCAGCGTTTCAGGTGTAAACGCCAGTGGAGCCCCGTAAAGGTCAAAACGAAGGGAAAGGTGCTGAAGCCTAGGGATACATGAGGTGGTAGATTCATCTTGGAACAGACTGCTGGTCAGACGTGTAGTATGAAGCCCATTGAGAAAATTGTCGGTGATTATGTAGGGGAGGGAAGTGTCCTTGATCTTCAATTCCTTCAGATCAGGGAAAAGGCGTAGAACGGATAAGCACTCTGAGTCTGTAATCGAAGTACACTCAATAGAGAAAGAGGATAAGGAACAGCTGGACCTCGTCATAAACTCGGCAATGACGCCAAGAGGCCAGCAGACTGATTTGGATTGTGTGCTGTCATATAGCCCATAAAACATGAGGTGCTTTAAGGTAGGAGCTGTCACTCTTGACAGAAATTTACTGAGCGACGCGATATCGCCAAACTTGTAAGCCAAATTATTGAGACAGCCCAGAGTGACGAAATCTGACTCAACAGAATGGGTCCAATCTATGTCGTACACGACAAGTTCTGAGAGATTGATACACCAGCGTAACATTTCGAAGACTTTCCTCGAACCTATTGTCGGGAGACTGAGTGTGGTGATCTGGGCCAAAGGAACCGCTGTTATTCTTGTGATATGGAGCTCTGGTGAATCATCTTCAAGATAAAGACGACGGAGACGATGCGCTCGATGAAGATCCTGAGAGATGCCCAATAACCAGGCCAAAGTCTCCAAGTCCGACCGTCTTGAAACATTCCAAGAGGCTTAATTCCGTTATTTGTGACCATAGGACCTTAGTCTCACTCTCACTTACACTCCACAGATCTAAGGAATGCCAGCGATGAGATGTAGATGCGATCGTTTTAAGGATAGATTCCAAGTCATGATTTCCCATCAAACTCCTTAAACGTAAACTGAGGTTTAACGAAACCGGGGATGACCGTTCAAAACACAGGTTTATGAGAGGCAGAATCAGTCCGATAAATTTCTGATCCAAAGGATGTTCATCGTCCCAGCCGAGGCTGAAATGAAGATGACTCCAGATGGAGGAGGTTTTCGAAGCGACTTGCTGCCAGCTAGTGCAAACCTGACTTAAGACAATGGCTGGTAACGTTATATCGCCGTCGCAAAGATCGAAATAGTTTCTTGATTCTTGACAACACAAGAGAAAGAGGAGGCCGAGGATTTCTGGGGGAAGACGACGGATGGGTGATAGGAGTGAACGATATTTGGCAACGTGACCCTCCAAGCGCCGACGTTTGTGCTTGAGGACGGAGATGGCCGTCTCTAATCGTGCAATTCCTGCATCGTAGTCGTCGAAATCCTTCTCTGCATCTCGTAGAAGCTCATCTACGGAAGCCTTGTCTGCGAAGCGAAGAGAACGAAGTTGCTGTTGTATCTCGTCAAAGTTTATCGAGACCCGTGGTTGAAAATTAGGAGCACCGCATTTGGAACATTGGGTCATGACGGAAGAGATGGCCGTCTCTAATCGTGCAATTTCCGCATCGTAGGCATCAAAATCCTTCTCTGCATCGTGTAAGAGCTCATCTACGGAAGCCTTGTCTGCGAAGCCAAGAGAACGCAGTTGCTGTTGTATCTTGTCAGAGTTGACCGACACTCGTGGTTGAAAATTAGGAGCGCCGCATTTGGAACATTGGGTCATGACGGGAGTAAGGGGTGATTCTGAGGTAAAACAAACGGTCTAATGAAGAAGTTTTCAACAGACGAAGGGTGCAACACAGACTTTATCACTCACATTTCGCTCTGCCAGTGTCGGTGTCAAGAGAAAGAAAAATATTATGTAATGCAAGTCGGAGTTTTCACCCATGTGTTTAGGGCCGGTTTCTGAGTCTGCAGACGGAAAGGGGCCACTTGGCGTGTATCTATCTATCTATCTATCTGTATCTGTTACACGGGTTGTGATCACTGGCATCAATTAGTAGTTGTTCGACAAGATGCATGAACAGCTGAATTCATTTAAACGATTGCGAGCAACAAGAAATGTACGTGAAAAAAAAATCAAGATGCAGTCATAGCGACATGTTTTTACACCCAAGTACCAGTCATCATTCAATAAGTATGCTACCAGAACCAAAGAAAGTTGTAGAGTCATAAATTTATACTAAAAAGAAATCATTTTAGGATCAAAAAATCTCAACTCGTAGTCCAAACTTTTCCAGCTCCATCAACGAATTATAGAGTGATGGTTTCTTGGCCGCCCTTTCGTCACCAATGAGCTTGATCGAACGCAAGCAAGCAACTCCGATTTCGGATGAGAAAGTTGGATCTGGAATCCACCTTGATCTGACCATTTTGTTCAGCGTCTCAGGCCGAAAAGTTGGCTTGGTGACATGAAGAGAAAGGTGAGAATGGGTCCACCTTATGTCAGACATGACAAGTTCTGAGAGATTGATGCACCGGCGTAAAATTTCGAAGACTTTCCTCGAACCTATTGTCGAGAGACTGAGTGTGGTGATCTGGGCCAAAGGAACCGCCGTTATTATTGTGATATGGAGCTCTGGGAAATTATCTTCAAGATAAAGCCAACGGAGACGATGCGCTCGAAGATTCTGAGAGATGCCCAATAACCAGGCCAAAGTCTCGAAGTCCGTCTCGAAATATTCCAAGCGGCTTAATTCCGTTATTTGTGACCAGAAGACCTTAGTCTCACTATCACTTTCACCCCACACATACAAAGAATTCCAACGATGGGATGTTGATGTGATCATTTTGAGGATAGATTCCAAGTCATGATTTCCCATGAAACTCCTCAAACGTAAACCGAGGTCTAACGAAACCTGGGATGACCGTTCAAAATACAGGTTTATGAGAGGTAGTATCTGTTCGATAAATTTTTGTTTGAGATGATTAGGACGATCGTCCAACCAGCCAAGTTCAAAATGAAGATGACTCCAGATGGAGGAGGTTTTCGAAGCGACTTGCCGCCAGCTAGTGCAAACCTGACTTAAGACAACGGCTGGTAACGTTATATCGCCGTCGCAAAGATCGAAATAGCTTCTTGATTCTTGACAACACAAGAGAAAGACGAGGCCGAGGATTTCCGGGGGAAGACGACGGATGGGTGATAGGAGTGAACGATATTTGGCAACATGACCCTCCAAGCGCCGACGTTTGTGCTTGAGGACGGAGATGGCCGTCTCTAATCGTGCAATTTCCGCATCGTAGGCATCAAAATCCTTCTCTGCATCGTGTAAGAGCTCATCTACGGAAGCCTTGTCTGCGAAGCCAAGAGAACGCAGTTGCTGTTGTATCTTGTCAGAGTTGACCGACACTCGTGGTTGAAAATTAGGAGCACCGCATTTGGAACATTGGGTCATGACGGGAGTAAGGGGTGATTCTGAGGTAAAACAAACGGTCTAATGAAGAAGTTTTCAACAGACGAAGGGTGCAACACAGACTTTATCACTCACATTTCGCTCTGCCAGTGTCGGTGTCAAGAGAAAGAAAAATATTATGTAATGAAGTCGGAGTTTTCACCCATGTGTTTAGGGCCGGTTTCTGAGTCTGCAGACGGAAAGGGGCCACTTGGCGTGTATCTATCTATCTATCTATCTGTATCTGTTACACGGGTTGTGATCACTGGCATCAATTAGTAGTTGTTCGACAAGATGCATGAACAGCTGAATTCATTTAAACGATTGCGAGCAACAAGAAATGTACGTGAAAAAAAAATCAAGATGCAGTCATAGCGACATGTTTTTACACCCAAGTACCAGTCATCATTCAACAAGTATGCTACCAAAACCAAGGAAAGTTGTGGAGTCGTAAATTTATACTAAAAAGGAATGATTCGAGGATCAAAAAATCTCAACTCGTAGTCCAAACTTTTCCAGCTTCATCAACGAATTATAGGGTGATGGTTCCTCGGCTGCCCTTTCGTCACCAATGAGTTTGATCGAACGCAAGCAAGCGACTCCGATTTCGGATGAGAAAGCTGGATCTGAGATCCACCTTGACCTAACCATTTCGTTTAGCGTCCCAGGCCTAAAAGTTGGCTTGGTGACATGAAGAGAAAGGTGCAGAAGTCGAGGAACCCATGGGGTAGTAGCTCGGTCTTTGAATAGACTGTTGGTGAGATATGTAGTCAGAAATCCATTGAGGAGGCCATCGGTGATGTCCAGTTCTCCGGGGTCACTAGATGGTTCTACAATGTCAATTTCCCTCAGCTCGGGGAACAGGGTTAAAAGGGATAAACATTCGGAAGCGGTGATTAGAAAATGGATATATAGCGAGATCAAGGTGCAACCAGACCTTCGTGCGAGCTCGGCGAATAGAGAAAGGACAGAAAAAAGATCAATAGAATAAATCTCAGAAGTGAGAAGTGAGACCTATAGGCTGGCAGACGAAAATAGTCTGGAGACAGACCCTAAGGCATAGAGAGAGAGAGGAAGGAAGTCCGGAGATGAATAAAGAGGATACGTTACTATGGATTGATATGACAACGCATCTTTATATCTAGCAGCTACTGTTCGACATTCAAGAGCTATGTACAATACCCTTAAAAAAGATGTGCAACATTGTAATTTGTACCGAGAGAAAAAAGAACGTCATCACAAAATCTCAACTTGAAGCCCAGACTTCCCCAGTTCCCTCAACGAATTATAGGCCGGCGTCTCTTCCGCTGCCCTTGTATCACCAATGAGCTTGATCGAACGCAAGCTGGCAATTCCGACTTCGGACGAGTATGCTGTATCAGGGATCCACCTCGACCTGACCATGTCATTCAGCGTTTCAGGTGTAAATGCCAGCGGGACGGTCCTGTGATGATTAACACGAAGGGAAAGATGCTGAAGCCTAGGGATACATGAGGTGGTAGATTCATCTTCGAACAGACTGCTAGTCAGACGTGTAGTATGAAGCCCATTGAGAAGCTTGTCGGTGATTATGTAGGGAAGGGAAGTGTCCGAGGAAGCTTTTTCCTTGATCTTCAATTCCCTCAGATCAGGGAAAAGGCGTAGAAGAGATAAGCACTCTGAGTCTGTAGTCGGAGTACAATCGATAGAGAAAGAGGATAAGGAACAGCTGGACCTCGTCATAAATTCGGCGATGACGCCAAGAGGCCAGCGGACTGATTTGGATTGGGTGCTGTCATATAGCTCGACAAACGTGAGCTGCTTTAAAGCAGGAGCCGTCACTCTCGACAAAAATTCGCTGAGCGACGTGATATCGTCATAGTTGTAAGTCAAATTATTGAGACAGCCCAGAGTGACAAAATCTGACCCAACAGAATGGGTCCACCTTATGTCAGACATGACAAGTGCTGAGAGGTTGATGCACCGGCGTAAAATTTCGAAGACTTTGCTCGAACCTATTGTCGAGAGACTGAGCGTGGTGATCTGGGCCAAAGGAACCGCCGTTATTCTTGTGATAGAGAGCTCTGGTGAATCATCTTCAAAATAAAGCCAACGGAGACGATGCGCTCGATGAAGATCCTGAGAGATGCCCAATAACCAGGCCAAAGTCTCTAAGTCCGTCTTGAAACATTCCAAACGGCTTAATTCCGTTATTTGTGACCAGAAGACCTTGGTCTCACTGTCACTTTCACCCCACACATACAAGGAATGCCAACGATGAGATGTTGATGTGATCGTTTTGAGAATAGATTCCAAGTCATGATTTCCCATGAAACTCCTTAAACGTAAACTGAGGTTTAACGAAACCTGGGATGACCGTTCAAAACACAGGTTTATGAGAGGGTGAATCAGTCCGATAAATCTTCGACTGAAAGCATTATCGACATGGTAATCGTCCCAGCCAAGGATGAAATACAGATGACTCCAGATGGAGGAGGTATTCGAAGCGACTTGCCGCCAGCTAGTGCAAACCTGACTCAAGTCAACGGCTGGTAACGATATATCGCCGTCGCAAAGATCGAAACGGTTTCTTGATTCTTGACAATACAAAAGAAAGACGAAGCTGAGAATTTCTGGGGGAAGACGACGGATGGGTGATAGGAGTGAACGATATTTGGTAACGTGACCTTCCAAGCGCCGACGTTTGTGCTTGACTACGGAGATGGCCGTCTCTAATCGTGCAATTTCTGCATCGTAGTCATCGAAATCCTTCTCTGCATCGCGTAAAAGCGCATCTACGGAAGCCTTGTCTGCGAAGCGAGGAGAACGAAGTTGCTGTTGTATCTCGTCAACGTTTATCGAGACCCGTGGTTGAAAATTAGGAGCACCGCATTTGGAACATTGGGTCATGACGGAAGTAAGCAGCGATTCGTAAGGGAGGAAAACGGTCTAATGAAAGGATTTCAAGAGATGGAGAGTGCAACACAGACTTTATCACTCACATTTCGCTCTGTGAGTGTCAGCGTGGTGATGTTGCAAGAGGAAGAAATCACGATAAACGTTATGTAATCCAAGTCGGAGTTTTGACCCATGTGTTTAGGGCCGGTTTCTGAGCCATGTATTTTTGTTACACGCGTTGTGACCACTAGTACCAATTAGTAGTTCTTGTTCGACAAGATGCATGAACAGCTGAATTTGTCTAAACGATTGCGAGCAACAAGAAATGTACGTGAAAAAGAAATCAAGATGCATTCATAGCGACATGTTTTTACACCAAGTACCAGCCATCATTCAATAAGTATGCTACCAGAACCAAAGAAAGTTGTGGAGTCGTAAATTTATACTAAAAAGGAATGATTCGAGGATCAAAAAATTTCAACTCGTAGTCCAAACTTTTCCAGCTTCATCAACGAATTATAGGGTGATGGTTCCTCGGCTGCCCTTTCGTCACCAATGAGTTTGATCGAACGCAAGCAAGCGACTCCAATTTCAGATGAGAAAGCTGGATCTGGGATCCACCTTGACCTAACCATTTCGTTTAGCGTCCCAGGCCTAAAAGTTGGCTTGGTGACATGAAGAGAAAGGTGCAGAAGTCGAGGAACCCAGGGGATAGTAGTTCGGTCTTTGAATAGACTGTCGGTAGTGTGTGTAGTACGAAGTCCTTTGAGGAAGTCATCGGTGATGGTTTTCCAGGGGAAATCAGGACCTCTGGGGCTACTAAACGGTTCTCTGATGTCTAGTTCCCTCAGATCGGGGAAAATGCGTAAAAGTGATAAACACTCGGAAGCGGTGATTGGAGAATCAATACAAAGAGAGGTCAAGGTGCAACCAGACCTTTGTGCGAACTTGGAGAAGACGTCGAGAGGCCAACACGTGTAGGATTTGTGGTCAATGCACTCAGGGTCACTGGACCATTCCATGTCGGGTTTTGAACAGGAAATTGTGAGATGCTTTAAAGCAGGGGTTGTCATCCTTGAGAAACCTTCCACTAGTAAAGGACGAAGCTCATATCCAAAATCCTCCGTTCCGAACTTTAAATCATTGAGATGATCGAGAGTGACAACATCAGTCCCATCGTCAGAAGGGGGATCATCATGAGAGAGGGAATAATCGTAAGTGTACATGATCAACTCAAGCTTTGTGAGATGGACACATCCGCGAAGGACGTTAAAATACCTCGGAGAATCCATCGAAGTGAGCTTAAGTGTAATGAGTTGTGCCCAAGGAAATGCCTGCAATGGTGCTGTGGAAATGGGTACCTCAGAACGACTTTCCAGAGAGAGCTGAAGGGAACGGAGACGAGGCGTCTGACGAAGAGCCGGAGAAGCATCTAATGCCAACATCAAATCCTCGATAGTCACACGAAGATATTCCAAGCTGGTCAAATCTGTAATCTGAGACCATAACGTCTCACCGTTCCTACAATCGCGGAGGACTAATGAACGCCAGCGATGGGAGGCTGGTCGAAGCATTCCATCAAGGATAGCGTGTCTGTCAACACCGTGACGTACGTTTGCACCCACACGCCATAGCACCAGGTCTAACGGTACTTGAGATGACCGCTGAAGATATAGGCGGATAAAAGATTCTGCCGGTTTAATAGACTCCTCCTCCTCCTCTTCCTCCTCCGCTGAATCAGTTTGCTGTTTGAAGAAATTTTTATCAAGATCAAATACCACATTACCCCAGATGGTGGGTGTAGTTAGAGCAAGTTCGCGCCAGCTAGCGCAGACCCAACTCAACTTAAAGGCCAGTAGTTTCTGTCTGAAGGAATCCAACCATTCGTCTGATTCCCCACACAGGAAGAAAAAGACAAGAGTGAGGATCTCCCTAGGAAGACGACGGATGGGTGACAGGAGCGAGCGGTAAAGAGTGACGGAACCTTCCAAATGCGCGCGTTTGTGCTTGAGGATGGAGATGGACATCTCCAGTTGGGCGATTTCTGTATTATAGTCATCGAGGTCCTTGTTTGTATCGTGTAGAAGCGAAGTTATGTGGGCCTGGTTCCTAAATCCGACAGAAGAGCGCAATTGCTGGAGAATTTCGTCCGACTTGATCGACACTCAGGCTCTCGGGTGAGAATTGGTAGGGCTGCCGCATTTGGAACACTTGGTCATGATGTAAGGTCACTGCTAGGGAACTACTTCATGAGAAGAGATTTAAGAGATAACAGTGCTACACAGACTTTGCACTCACAGTTTGCTCTGCACTGGCGTTGATGATGTCCCAAGAAAAGGCGTGGTCTAAAAGTTACGTAAAGGCCGTGGTAGGTTTTCGTGCATGTTTAGGGCAGGCTTGGAAATGGAAAATGTGATGTAAGCAAATGCGTATGTCCAAACCAAACGATTGTCAGTGGAGACAGAATGTACGTCAGGATGAAAAAACATGGATATCTGCCATCTGAAGACACTTACATACATAAACCTTCGGTACGATGGTGGTAGCATTGAGCATGCAACGGTCGTATACCATCATTATCTGAATCAAGAAGTAGGAAATAGAACATAGCCAACTCGCTTTCCTCGATAATATCAATGAATTCCGAAATGACTACTCTCAACTACATGCTAGATAGATAGATATACATATTGAATCGTAAAATAGAAACGTGAAGCGTGAACTGGATGAGGTCGATCCTCAGTGAGCCATTCAAACTTCACGCGCCTTGAGTCCGGCGAGCACAGCGCGAGGAGCACGAGTCCCCTGATTCTAAAAAAATAAATTCAATTAGTTCAAAATCCTTTTAAAATTGACATGAAGACTGATACTCACAATTCCACGTCCTTCGTCCTTGGGAGGGTTGACCGGGGGGTTAGGAGTGGGAGTTGGAGGGAGAGGTGCCGGTGGAGGGTTGACAGCCCTCTTGCCGTTCTTAGGACGGACAGGGTGGTTAGGAGTTGGGCTTGGGGGAAGAGGCGCTGGTGGAGGGTTGACAGCCCTCTTGCCATTCTTCGGAGGGTTTACCGGGGGGATAGGATTCTTGGGAGTCGGAGATGGTGGAAGAGGAGGGTTGAAAGCCCTCTTGCCAATCCTAGGAGGATTGACCGGAGATTTAGGGTTTTTGGGTGTTGGAGATGGGGGAAGAGGCGTCCGAGTCGGTGGTGGGTTGACAGCCCTTCGGGCGTTCTTGCCAGCGTTGGCTTTGTTGCCATTGTTGGAAGCACCATTGTTAGCGCCAGTGTTGCCAGTTCCGGCATTCGCCCCTGTGTTAACGCCAGTGTTTGCCCCGTTATTAGCACCAGTGTTGGTACCAGTGTTGGCCCCGGCATTTGCTCCGGTGTTAGCCCCAGTATTAGCCCCAGTATTAGCCCCGGTGACGCCGGTATTACTTGTAGCTGCTTGTTGGACAACAACACAATTACCAAATCCTGCGGTGGTCTTGAAAGACTGATTGAACGAAGAATGAGCTCCGCGAGAAAATCTCCAATTAGACGAGTTGGATGAACTTACTACAAGACACAGGTTTCCACCAGTACCACCGGTGCATTGAGTACCATCTGGAAGCTTGGCTATAATTTGCTGAGAGCCGTTGGCAGTGGGAGCCTGAAGAGCAGATCGAATAGACGTTGATCGGCATTTCACGCTCGACTTTTGTTGAAAGAAATCGAAAGGAACTCACAGCGTCGCCATTCTGAGAAATGGTGCATTGATTACTGAAAGCGGTTCCTTTGGCTGAGGGATCAACTGTCGCAGCTTGAATCTGACGAGATCCATCGGAACCACTGCGGAAAAAAGAAGGGGTGAAACACAGTCAGTAAAGAGCGATCAGGTCCGAGTTGAGCCCAATGCAGAATGAACAACGCAATTACCTATCGAAATTGGTGGCAGTCACCGTGAAGGTTCCATCAGACGCAGCTTGAACAGGAGTGGCAGATCCAAGCGTCTGTGTAACATCGATGTTTCCACACCCAGAGTCTCCAGGTGTCTGCACATCGCCTGAGACACCGTCTCCGCTCACGCCCAGAGCAGGAGCAATTAATGCTCCCGCCTTGACTTGAGCCGTGAGAGCGACGACAAGGGTAACGGTAGAAAGAAGTTTGGCAAACATGACAAAAAGTTGTTCGAGATGCGAGTGAAGCGAGAAGTATTAAGTTGACGAGAGACAAGAAGGACGAGTTAGTGAACTAGAGAGAGTGGATTTTTGCTCGAGATTAAGATTAATGGAAGTGTTATTATTGAGATGAGATGGACGAAGAAGGCTTGACTGTGGATGTGATGAAAGAAAGAAAGAAAATTATTGTAAGGAAATCTTCAAACGGAAGCCCTTTTATACTGCTTTCCTCAAAATCATGACACCAGAGGTAAATGAATGGCTCGTAAGTCGACATAGCCTAGCGAATAGTGGTACCGTCATCTGAGCCGTGCACAAGGACATCCTTTGGAATTGGATGGAAGAATGCAATAACGGTTGCTAGAGGACGTTAGTGAATGGTCCACATCCCACAGCTGCGCAATAAGAGTCCGTAGTTTTGGCCGCAGTAAGAATAATGTTTATGGTACATCCTAGGGGAGGCAGCACTTCTTTTCAGAGACAAGCGGCGGTATCCAGGTTGAGGTCCGTGTGAAAGGAGAACTGTAGTCTGTATTGACGACCCGGATGGAAGTTAGCAAATTAGACTCCCTAAAAAGTACGTTACGATACAATCTGCGCAAAGAGAGGTAGTAGCTGCTGAATGGTACTTTGAAACTGATGTACAAGGAAACGTATTAGGTCGTTCAGAAGAATTTGGACGTGACCATTGAATATTGGCGACCTATCGGCTTGTATGAGTCACTCTGAACAATATCGTCGGTCGAACCTACCATGATAGTACATATAACAGTTGTTCCAGACCAAAAAAATGATGTCCCATCCGCATCTTCTGACCTAATGACTTCGTGAAGATTCACATAAGTACCCCCCGGCCGATCGGGCGGTCCAAAAATCAAAGTATGTGAGTACCATCCCAGGACGGATTCAATTAGATCTATGTTGCCTGCAGCCGCAGTAAATTAAGAAATGAGCGATTGCTCACTAACTCGTTGAGGACCCTTGGTAGATAGACGTATACTTCATGATTTTCGACTTTAACCATAACATACAATTGCTCGAGTTCTAAGGTGGGATAAGAGCACAACAAAAGTCAAATATAGTGAATTCGAACCATACATTGTGCTAGTAGCCAATGGCCCAGCTCGTGAAGCCAAGAAAAACCCACACTTTCCCATACATACTTCTAATGATGATACTTGGTAGCAAAAGGACGTGCTATCTCCCATGCAGCATCAACTGCCTCAACAACATCGTTTGCTGAATCGGTTTGTCAGTCGATTTCTATCATATCATTTGAGAATATTAGAAACTTGAAGTCTTACGCAAAGGACCTTTGTCTAGGTCGTTCATGTTCTACCGTGGTGAAGACAATGGTATCAGCAAAGTAAAAGATTGGGGAGAAAAAAAAGAACAAGTTACCTCTTCCATATGACGTACACTAGAAGCCCCGATGATAACAGCATCACCATATTCACGTTTCAACGCGCTGTGATGCGAGATCCAACGTAGAGCGATCTCAGTCAAAGTGAGGTTGTGTTTGTCTGCGACAGCTCGGATCGAGGCGAGGGCGGTAAAGTAAGCGTCGTTCCAGTATCTAGAGACGGATACAAGAGAATGAGTTAGATTTTGCTCATTGGAACGTTTCTTTGGCTTTACCTTTCTCTGTAATTCTGTGAGAGAACGGTCAAGCAAGCGATGTTGGAGGTGATGTTTCAAAGGATATAAAGAAAGAGCATACCTTTCCTTGCCCAGAGTTTTGATCGAATCTAGATCCAGAGTCCGCTTCGACTTTGCTTTCTCCTGTACCATATCTACCGGTGAAAAATCCACCACCCACTGGTACACGTAACTTAGTAATAGTCCACGATGGAAACTTACGAATGAATAAAAGATGAGTTTACTCACGAGGATTGAAGGCATACAAGCTAATCCCGAATTTCCTCAAACACGGTATTAGCTCTGATTCCGCCGAACGGTGAATGGCGTTATAGATTCCTTGGTACACGGTCGGCATGATGTATCCGTTTGCTTCACAGATTCCAACGATTTCGGCAACTTCCCAGCTATTTCCCAACAACAGAAAAGGAAGAAAAAGATTAGAAGGTTAATAAGAATGCGCAAGGAACGTGGTTCTTCTATTGATATTTTGCCACATGGCTGATAATAGCAGAAGAGATAGAATCCGAAGACTGGAGAATGTGTACGTACGCCATGAAGTTGCTGATACCAAATCTTTTGAAGTAGCCTTCTTTGTATAGGTCATTAACGGCTTTCATGGTTACTTCGTATGGAACTGTTCGATCGGGAGTGTGAAGGTACCATAGGTCGAGACAGCTGGGAAAGAAGAGTAAGCAATGTCAATTTTGTCCATGGAAGTGATCGTCTTGTTAATAACAACGCGTACTCTGTATTGAGGGCTTTTAGAGAGATAAGCATATGTTTCTTCATATCCTATAGAAAGAAGAGTTTTATGTTCAGCGCTACATGGTGGTCGACTGATCAAGCCTCAAAAAAAGTCATGTGTACCTCATAGTTATGGGTGATTTCCTGTACTTCTCTGTCATGACGTGCTCCGCGCTGTTGTCCAGATTGACCACTTTTAGGCTGTGGGAAGACGTTATTCGGTTTGGGAATGTCAATTGCCCGTCCGTAGTAGAATGAACTGAAGAACGGACGTGAAATGCGGGCAACTTCGTCGACATTATGAGTCCCTTTGTCCTCCAGTCAACCTGTCCGATGATTTCTTCACTAGAGCCATCGCCGTAGTAGCGTGAGTTGTCAATCTAGCTCACAGTAGTCTTGTCAACAAAAAAAAAACGTTTCTTTAATAGAAGCGAGAGACACGCGTACCTCTGCGTGTCCATGTGCACGGAATACATCAATGATCTGTTCGAGCTGTTTGAGATCATGCACGCGGACTCCCGGTTTTCCTTCGAATCCAAAGGTCATTGCACCCTATCAAACGGTAATATGACGTGTCAAATTGTGTACAGCAAAATGGAACATAATCAATGTACCAAAACAACGTTGAGTGCACTTTTCTGTTCAGGGTTGTTGGTCGCCATTGCAGGTGTGTAAGTTAATGAGAAGCCACCTAGGTAGTGTTTGAAAGGAAAGATCGATGTTGATGTCGACCTTATATATTCGCGGCTGGGTGATTACACTACTCGAATCTTGTCAATACGGAAGCTATCCGTAGGTTCTTCGTAGCTTTATCTCATCATAAACGTCCGACGGCGTATGACTACAATTGGTTCGGAAAAGAACAGGTGAGAACAGTGGTAGTTGATGACAAGGTGACGAACTTAGTCAGCGTACATATCAGCTAGCGGTGCCGATGCAATAATTGGGTGTGGCCGACATGCGGCAGGAACAAACTGGCCTGAGGCGTTCTACTCAGATCTAAATCATTTACACACATTTCCATAGAAGAAACCTGCAAAGTAGATCAGAATTAATTCATTGGTAGACAATATCCACAAAGTAAATGCATACTTAGTAAAGCTCAATGAAAGCTGGCATCGCAAAAAATCCACCTCAACATCACCTTATTAAGTAGTTACATACACCCCCAGGTATGGCCGCACTGGAATTACACACTTGGTGGCCTAGGAACAAATTAGCCGAAAATGTTGAAATGTCACCCGCCTTCCCGCCCTTTTGGCTTTGAATATCACTGCTTATTTCTCCCCCCCGCAGTCTTTGCATGTGAATAGGGGACTACATACAGAAGAAACAATCAATGTCATGTATTTCATGAGTCCAATAATGATCAAAGCTTATAATATCTCAAAACTCATATATGAGACCACTGTGCATGAAAGAAGTATGGGCTGAATATTGTTGCATCTCTGATCATGGGCAACTGATAAACATTGTATATACTAACTTGCACTGTAACCGTGAGTCCTGAGGCCTGAGGCCTGATACCGGGCAGTGATCTTTGGCTTATTATTTCTTTGAATATTCTATATTGTGTACTATTTAGTGATTACACTGCCAGGCCTAAACTATGTTGGATAGACTTGATACTACTTATATATATGACTTCATTTTGCCACCTCCAAGACTATGTAGTATGTATCATCATCATCATCATCATCATCAACTACATAAAAGACGACCGTTTGTCTTAAGACAAGACAAAGAAGCAATCCGATTGGTTGCTGAGTCTATATGCCCGCTTGCGTCATTCAATCATCACCTGACTATATCGGAGTTAATTGCACAGTGAATTGCGTGCGTTCTCTTCTTTCCTTCAAGGCGATGGCCAAGCTCCCATCTCTCGCAGCGTGCCTGCTATCTGTCAACTTTTTCTCGACTGAAAGTATGTTTTTGGATACCTCTCTCTTCAGGTATGCATCTGACTGTTGGTTTTACTATATGAACACCGATGATTCTATCATGTTCTCGATATTTCTGTGACTTCACTCGGCTCTTCGTTTACGGGTATAACATGTTCACGATATTTACGGGATAGCTCGGCTCTTTGTTTACATTTACAGGTATATATAAAGGTCCTCGAGCAATGAAGTTGACAACATAACTGTCGCACTAAATCCAAAAAATGTGAGTGATCATTTTTTGCATCGGTTTTCTTGCACTGACTACCAATCAGGTCGAGTGCTCCTGCTGATATTTTGCGCCTACCCTCTTCTCTGGGACAATCAGCTGGCCCGTCACATGAGGGTCAAGACTCAAGTGGCAAAGAATACCGACGATGAACAACAGGTGTACATTCCAATTGTATCTTTCTTTTTTTTTTGTTAATTCTGGGTCGTCTTTAGAAGCGTGGTCTCCCGCACACACATTTTCTGTTGGAGTTGCTTATGCTCCCAAAGGTCAAGCTATATTAAGTAAATGAAATTTTTTAGCTCGCGACATCGACCGAGTGTTAGATAACGGCAAAAAAAGACTAGGGTCAATTTTTGGCAATCTTTTGCTCCCCCCCTTACTGGTACCATGAATGGTGTAGCTATAGACATCACGGTGGCTCCGTCGCTTCCGGTTTTCACATTCTGTTTTCAACATGCTTCTTAACGCGTCTCTTTTCTCTTGATGCTTATCTCTTAACGTGTACCTCTTAACGCGCATCTCTTAACGTGTTTCTCTTGACGCATTTCTCTTGATGTGTATCCTTGACGTATTTCTCTTGACACCTCTTGATGTGTTTCTCTTGACTCTTGACTCTCCTCTCGACATACTACACACTGTGTCTTCTCCTGTTTGACATTTTCGGACTCTATTTCTATGATGTACTGTCCACGCAATTTGCTGGGCTCTCACTTTTTGCGTTGTTTCAATGCAGATGGAACTCACTTCGAGGATGTTGGTAAATACTATGTACATGTCAATGTGAGTACAATTTCAATATCTTTTTCTATTCTTATGACCATGCTCAATTTTTTCTAGATTGCGAAGATGGAAAAAACTCTCGAGTCTGAATTGTTGACCAAGGGAATGACGAAGGAAGACTATGTGTTAGTCGGTGATATTATTGAAGTAAGTTCGATTTCGTTGCGCTCTGACTCGGAGTCAATTTGACTTAATTTCAAAGTTAATCCCTGCTGGTGATGTCAATCCCTGTTACCGTGCATTCATAACCGTGTCCGGAGCAGTTACCAAAGTTGACACGGAGTCTCACATCGGACTTTGTCCTTACGTGTACAATGATCTTCTCAAGGATTCCAATGCACCAAAACCCTCTATGTCAATCCGTACTTTCTATCCAGACACATCCTGTTGGACTCACAAACCGAAGGTCAGCCCTGGGACCTATATTTCTGTGTCAGGTTTCCTTCATTCAATTGTCCGAACCATGGCTGATCATTTCGAAGTTGAACTTGAGAAAGTTACTTTCTTGGGAAGGCCTTTTGTGCCTACTGGGAAGACTCCGGCCACACCACCGGCAGGTACGTAGCTTCTTTGAATATTGTATATGCTGTTTATTGATTCCTTACCAGGTGTTTCATTCCCGGCTGGAAAACGCTTGCATTTCAGCTATGCTGATAGTTCTCCTTCAAACAAGACAGCGAAGACCACTATGCCCCAGCTCCAACCTGTAACGGACTCAAATTCTCTAGACCATCAATCTTAGCTGCCGAAGTTTCTTATTCCAGCATTCTATTCTGAGACCGAATCATATAGTTGTATTAGTTTTTACGTCTATAGTTATTGAGAAGTCAAACCTCATCATAGTCTTTATCGGAGATTCGTTCATGTCTGAGACGTGCATCGCACGGGTTACTGCTAGTTGTAATGAAATAATGAGAACTTATCCTGTTGAGACAGACAATAACATTCAAATACCACAATCTCAATCATTTCTCGAGTCTTGGGATTATCTTCATCAATGTTGTTATACAAGAATACCTTATAATGAGTAGAAATACAACCTGAATGAACTGTAAGTGAGTGGAAAAGGCAAGATAGTGTTTAAGGGGCTCAGGGGATGTCAGTAGTCATAAAACTTTATTTAGCTGTTTGATATATTCTCAAGCATAATGCTCAGACAGGTGCAGAGTTTGGATACAAGCTTGTGGCAAGATCATGGGAGGAAAGATAAGTATTGAGAATCCATAATATCAAAAGGAAAGGGCGGGAAGGCAGGTGAAATTTTAACAGGGAGCCTGGAAGGTGATGCCGGATTAATATGTAATGTCCTAGGGCCGACAGGAGGGACTGACTTTCACATGCATTGGATACTGCAGGCCCAAGGGAACAGCAAAGTGTGTCGGGAGTCGGGAGTTAATGACAACAGTCGTGGGGATGTGGTTGTTGATTTATTCAAGTAGGCGGACAGCCCTCATGTTCTGAATGTTCAGGCAAAAGCGCTCGAAATGGCTTTGTCCGAGTCGATGTCTTGTTTTCCTGCTCGCTCATTACCGCTTGTAAATTGCCAGACTTTCAGTGTTGTAATGACATGCAGTGGTCAAACAATCTGGGAGAAATGTTTGGTCAATTTTGTGCCGACTTCTTTCAAAGCTTTTACAATTAATATGCTGACAGGGTACGCTGGAGCGCAAACGTGGAATAATAGCTTGTGCTTGATATTAGTCCGGCGAGTTTGTGTCAGGTTTTGAGGAGATAGATGGGAGTTTCACGTTTCACCTGAACTCGGAGTCTAGCTGGTTCATCTTGAGGTAAAAAATGCTGTTATTTATTGCATGTGTTATGATATCGAATCTCTCTCGAATGTGTGGTTCCCTTCACTGAATTTGTGGGTAGTGGGCGTTGCCGCGAGAGCCGGCCATATTGGTTATTACATAAGAGTCAAAAGTTCACACCCTTTGCCCCACCGACGACAACACTAGCAAATTACATAAGAAAAACTATGACTGGGGGGTATGGCCGCAAGCGGCGAGGGCCGAACCTTTGGGAGATTAAATCATATCCTCAAATGTTCATTTTGACAAATTAAATGTGTAAGAGAGGTCGTAAAACTAGTTATAAGAATCAGATTATTGTCAAATATAAAAAGGTAATGTCCTACGGTCTACCAAACCTAATGACGGAAAGTAGCTATTAAGTGGTTTCATCAGGTCTGCAATGTGAATCCTAATGTCTGTTCTCGACATCACTGTCATCATTAAGAAATACCTGACACTGCATCTGGACGTATTCCGAGAGCAACGGCGAGGTCCTTTTCAAACGGAGTTACGAGGAGGGGCATATAAAACAAATCTTTCCAAATGCCTTGGCATAAATCAATCGGAAATCCCAACCTAATTCTCCTCAACAGCCATACTCATACTACGAAGCAATAAGCGAGGAATGGAATGGATCATATTGCGAAAAATAATCAAACAAATCCAAGCAACAACGAGAAGTTGCAGATCAGTGGTGCTTCCAAAAAGAGGAGATGCGGGTGATGAAATTGGTTTTTTTTCCTTCTTTGCACGGTCGGAAATCGAGTCTAACTTCAGGACTCAGAGATAAGCATATGTTTCTTCATATCCTATAGAAAGAAGAGTTTTATGTTCAGCGCTACATGGTGGTCGACTGATCAAGCCTCAAAAAAAGTCATGTGTACCTCATAGTTATGGGTGATTTCCTGTACTTCTCTGTCATGACGTGCTCCGCGCTGTTGTCCAGATTGACCACTTTTAGGCTGTGGGAAGACGTTATTCGGTTTGGGAATGTCAATTGCCCGTCCGTAGTAGAATGAACTGAAGAACGGACGTGAAATGCGGGCAACTTCGTCGACATTATGAGTCCCTTTGTCCTCCAGTCAACCTGTCCGATGATTTCTTCACTAGAGCCATCGCCGTAGTAGCGTGAGTTGTCAATCTAGCTCACAGTAGTCTTGTCAACAAAAAAAAAACGTTTCTTTAATAGAAGCGAGAGACACGCGTACCTCTGCGTGTCCATGTGCACGGAATACATCAATGATCTGTTCGAGCTGTTTGAGATCATGCACGCGGACTCCCGGTTTTCCTTCGAATCCAAAGGTCATTGCACCCTATCAAACGGTAATATGACGTGTCAAATTGTGTACAGCAAAATGGAACATAATCAATGTACCAAAACAACGTTGAGTGCACTTTTCTGTTCAGGGTTGTTGGTCGCCATTGCAGGTGTGTAAGTTAATGAGAAGCCACCTAGGTAGTGTTTGAAAGGAAAGATCGATGTTGATGTCGACCTTATATATTCGCGGCTGGGTGATTACACTACTCGAATCTTGTCAATACGGAAGCTATCCGTAGGTTCTTCGTAGCTTTATCTCATCATAAACGTCCGACGGCGTATGACTACAATTGGTTCGGAAAAGAACAGGTGAGAACAGTGGTAGTGGTTGATGACAAGGTGACGAACTTAGTCAGCGTACATATCGGCTGGTGCGGATGCAATACGTCATTGCGGCCGCATCCTCGGCCTCAGTCCTCATCCTCTGACGATTGTCTGTGGCCAATCGCTCTGCCTTTTTCGCTCATTGAGCACACTTCTACCCTTTAGGAAATCCAGTGTGATCCAGCGGATTCAAAATCAACCACCAGGATCATTATTACCGTACTATGTATATACAATTCGTGAATAATACGAGTGCAGGAAGAATCAAAGGCCCAGGATTATCATATGCAATTTACAGAGGAGGCGGGACCATAACCTTGATGTGACTTCGGTAGGAGACCGTCAGGATATCAAATGACCGTACTATGTAGTAGCATTTTTATTTGGGCCGTCGATGATTGCGAAAAAAATGGAGAGGAGTTCCACAATTTGATCCCAGAGGGCTGTTTGCGATGTTCTCTGATCAAAATGTGAATATCTGAGATTGATCGGTGACGAATCATTCTTCTCAACGTCCAACAATATTTTAGATGGCTTGCCCACCCGATTTTCCATTGGCTCTACCAGGCGGCGGCGGCCGATGATAGCAACATACTTGGTCCAGGTATATATCTTTGGATTGTTGAGAAAGCGGGAAGATGTGCGCCATCCATCTCCAAAAGACGAACAGCCCAACAAATATCACAGCCGCACATAGCATGTGAGATCAGAATGGAAGCAAAAATCATTCCTGAAGAGATAGAAGTATTAGACTTGAGGACGTGCTGTTGACATCAACACCACATATCTTTACAGCCCACAGCCTATCGGGTTGCGAATGATGAAAACAATAATGACTGTATAACTTGAAGCTTCCTATTACTTATGATTGCATCTTTACATTAGACCGCATCTGCAACGGGAAAGATGGCCTTCATTTCGAGCTTAGAAACACTGTGTTTTTAACTTAGAAATGGCCCGTTTGTAGCTTAGATGTTTCTTGTTCCACTCACGCTCCAACAGAAAAAAAATCAGTCTGGCGCACCCTGACAGCGTAGTCAATGTGGTTCTCTACCCTGCCTCATTTTCATTTTTATATAGCCCCATTTCCGTTTTTCTTGAACCCCATTTCCATTTTTCTTTAGCCCCATTTCCATTTTTATGAGCAGGACCGTCATTTTTCCCGTTGCAGGTGCGGTCTATTGATTTATGTAAAGCCACAAGTACTGATAAGAAATTAATTGACCACGTCCATACTTATCAGTTTCAAGTTCTATTACGGCTGTCTCTTTAACAGTATAACCAAGACAACGTGTTCTCAGAGTAAAGGCAAATTTTGTAATTCGAACTTTTGTGAATCTTCAACGTCAGCCGTAGTTGTAGACCTTTGACAAATATGGCAAGTCTCTTTTTATTTGAAGCTTGAACAGTTACCCAAGCGACCAACAATTCACCTTGAAATCAATCAATCAATCAATCAATCAACACAGGGTGATATTCACTTGCATGAGACCAATATTCAGTCAATCAAATTTGACTTGATACCAATTACTCTCGGTATTTAAGGACAGGCGTTATAACTCTATAAATACTCCAAGTTTTGTGAATACCTGATTACCCTCACTCCCACTGGCACTATGCTCAAATTCATGTACGACCCAGTGAAAATCTTTCTTTTTACATTGCCATATTTTACCTCTATTGCTGGACAATCTCTGGTCGTCCCTGATTCTTGGATGGTAGGACTTGAATTATAATCACGAATTTTCGTGTGAACAAGTCTTTATGTATTTTTTCAGAACAGCACAATTAATATCAGCTTGGAAGACCGCACCACTATCGCTAGTAACGCCATAGAGAAAGCTTTTACTGTATGGGATCAATCAAAAGTTCAATTCACTGATGATGGTAAATTTTTATTTCTCCAATCATGTTTTAAAACTTTCATGAATGTTCTTTTGTAAACAGATGGCAGCATTCCAACATTCTCTTCAACATTCCTGGAAGAACTAGCAATGTTTGATATGTATAGCAGTCAGAACAAGTACAAAAGCCAAATAATTGAGAGCCTCACTCAAATTAAGAGCGTAAATCTGAATTTTCTATTTGAGTTGTAAGTTTTCACAGTTAAATTATCAAGCTCTACTGTATCTAATGTAATATACTTATATAGTGTCAGTCAGTACTTTCTTGAGATGAATTCTGATAATTAAATTCAACTCTTTCTAGCTGGATTATACATCGTAGGTGAAAAGAAATCAAGCTTGAAAATGCTGATTATTCAATTCTTTCCACTCACTTATGCTAGAGACTGGGGTTATGCCACAATGACTGCATATCACGCATATCAAGATAGTGTTTTTCTTGAATATGCAGAGCTTTCATGGAATTCTGGATGGAACTGGACATTGACACCAACTGGCCATGTTGGAATAAAAAGCACTGAAGTTCCAACAAGTTGCAATGGATGTGAGTGTAATAGGTATTGAAATAAACAGACATTAACAATTTATTCAGTTAGCACAGTAGGTGGAACATTTAGGGTAAGTCTTACTTTTGTTATCTAACATATAACTTAGTCATATGAGTATAGGACACCGATGCAAATGATAATTCAATAAATATGCTTTCAACTGGGTATTAAGGTTCTGCCGTTTGTGTTTCAGCCCCTTGTTTGTCTGACATGTTTGCTCAATACCTTAGGACATTTTTCATGTATGGGCTTTCTTCATTGCATGTACCATTACTGAGTATATTCAGATTGTCAGCCCTCTTGGCAGAGGCTACCTCCAACCAGACCTACCTCAATGCAGCTTCTAACGCAGCTGACTTTATTCACAACCACTTGACTGATTCCAACAATACTATCCGTGACGGGCTTGGTTTCGGCCCTGATAATAGCTGTAATCAGAGCAGCTTGGTACTTCTGTACAATTCAGTAATGACTATTCATGGATTGGCAATCCTTGTTTCCCTAACAAAAAATACAACCCAGGAACAATGGTAAGCTTGGTGAATTCTATATGCTACAGTAGCATAATTGAGATAAAAAAACCATTTCTAGGTTGACTGAAATAATTCAGGGAGCAGTCTTAACATCAAATCAGATCAATTCAACAGGAATTCTGGCAACAACAGACCCACATATAATATTTGGAATCAATGCTGTGCAGCACTACAGCACCGACTCTACTTTGAAGGCATTTGCTCAACAGTTCATGGCTATTCAGGTAAAGTTTAAGCATTTTTGGATTGGTTCACATTAATAATAATTTTTTTCGCTTAAACATACATTTAGTACAATGCAATTATTGATCAGGCCACAGTAGATGGAAGTGACATCTATGCACAGTCTTGGACTGGTCCAAAACCCTCTACTACACCTGAACTGAGCAGTATATCCCAAACCGATGCAATTAACGTCCTTGTCAGCCAGCTACTAACCAATGGAACCAATACCGGAAATCAAACCACTACTACTGCGTTGCCCAGTGCATCTTCTCAAACACTCCCTGGAGTTTCTTCCAGAAACAAAGTGTCTATCATTGTTGGTAGTGTTATAGGTGGGGTTGGGTTCATTGCACTTGCTGGATTTGCCATCTTGTTTTGGCAAAGACAAAACTTCATAAACAGAAGGAATCAGCTTCCATCTACATCACCAGCGGTTTTTTCTTTTCCTTTGCGTCAAACACAGACTTCAAGTCATACGTCTACTACTACTACCACTCAGGAGAAGGGAGCTCGGTACAAGTCTTCCAACACCTCGAGCTCACATTTTGATGATACAGTTCCTCGATTATCAGAAAAAAGACGACGACGAGATGGATCTCAACCTCACAGAGCTCCGGGTCCAGTCAGTAGAAGCGGGATTTCTCAAACAGCTCCTCCAAGAAATAGAGAGGAGTTGAGTACAAGGGAGCTTATTAGAATGTTGAATCAAAGGCTCCGACATGAGCCTACTTTGGGTAGCAATGACTTGTTGCCTGAGTACCAAGCTATAGTAGAACCCTAACCTCCTTGATCTGAACTACTTCATTATTATATCCTGTATGTATTACTATTAGACCCCATCTGCAATGGGAGATTTGGAGGCCCCATTCATAGAAATTGAAAATGGGACTACATATCCAGTAGCGCCGCTAAAGCAGCATTCCCGACTCCGACTGACAAGTACATACCTATCGGACTTTCAACAAGAATATGTATATTAACAGTCGGGCTCCAAGATGATGAGCAAAAGTGTTACACTGTACAGCTATTCTCGGTCATAAGGTAGTCTCGAGTATCCAGACTGACGATATATACTTAACACTCATCGTGTGTATATATGTAAGGCGTGATCCAATTTTTTTTTGCACATAAAAAATCAGTATTTCAATTAGGGACAGTCAATATAACTCAGAAACGGGCGTAAAAATGGTCACAGAAATCAGTGCAGAAATGAATCAAATATTTCTGTGTGATTCTGCGAGCTGCGACCCTGGAGTCGCAGATTCCATTTCCTGCGGCAATTTTTTTTATTTATATATGTGTTTACTAGTACGAGCAAAGCCTTAGTCTTTGTAGACACTTTTCCTGCTCATGACTCTAGGGCTCTGAAAAAATAACAGGGAAGACCTCTAGGCTCAAAGAACAAAAATTTGAGTGAAAAGTTAACTAGCATGGCAATAACTGAGCTTGGAACACCAAAGGAAAGGACTTGGAGAATCATTCTTGAACTCAGCATGTAAGTGCAAATGAGACTTTTTTGCGCATGCCACAAGACAGCACTTCTTAAAGGGCAGGTAGAAAAAGGGACATTACATATTAGACCGTATCTGCAACGGGAAATTTGACCGTTTTTTGTTGGTTCAAGATAGTCTGTTTTCTACTAGGCTCCACCTAGCCCCAATGTCTCCGAAATGTCGATGATGCACATTGCACTACATGTCACACTCACATGAGTCGTCGGCGTCCTCCTAAACACGTTCCTACATACTCTTAGGGTTGTGCAAGGCTCCACTGACCAACTCTGCTGCGCTCACCTGATATTCTATGTCGCGACGTGTCTCAAATTCTGAAAATAGGACTCGCTCGTGCCCAATTGCTCTTACTGATCCACTCGAAGCTCCAACCTTCTGGGTTGCTACTTGGGCGCACAGACCAGGTCTCAAGCTCAAGAAAAAATCACTTCAAAACCAAGAACCACATCTACTTATAGCCATGTATACGCCCTCTCGAACTTTGCTGCCGCGTTTCGCTGGCTATTGACGGAATTCCCGCGAGTGACAGTGTCACACTTTTTTTCATGTCTGACTCAGACTGACTGACTTCAAACCAACATTTTCTACTAGCCCCACTTCCATTTTTATGAGTGGAGCCTAGATATTTCCCGTTGCAGATACGGTCTATTTCTGTATTTATATCCCCAAAATATCTGCAATGTCAACAGAGGGACGGTCAAAATCTGCGGCGCAGAATTAAAAACAAATTGGATTTAAAATTAATTTCTGCGACCGTTTCTGCGCTAGATTGACTGTCCCTAATGTTCCAGATCCAATATTCCGCAGGCTCTCACTCCCTCAATTTTTTGAGGATATAAATACTATTATACTTCATAGGATGCAGGTGTCATTTTCTTGGTAATTTGGAGCTATGTTAAATTTTGATCTCTTCCACCAGGTCAAGCATATGTACAAACCCTAATCTAATCTAATAACAAGTAATCATATTTTGGAATATTTGAGTTGACAAAACAGTGAAATGAGTGAATTTTTTTTTAGCTGTCATACACATATTCAACAAACTAGACTATTGTCTCAGCTAAGTAGCTCTTTTTTCTGAGTTAGGCCGCATGATTTACGTATTGTCATTATGATGAGTCACATCGATTTCGGACATCAATGTTGCAAGGTTTACGAAGTTGGAGAAGTTGATGGGTTCCGAGTACGTCTTTAGATTAAGGATTGTTTTTCCTTTTGTTATTCAACTATAAGCTAGTTTGTTTGAACCAGTGATACAGTGGTTTCAGACAGTAATTTTTACGGTTGGAGTATGAACTTGTATTTTAGACCGCAATTTTCTTCGCAGTCAATCTGACACGGTCAATACGATCAAGCAATTGATTATATGTTATGCATAACGGTCAGTTGGCGTTATGAAGCTATATTCTATGGAAAGCATAAAGGCCTCGCTCATGCTTTTCATAATATTCCTCTCTCTCGTCTTCGGATAGTTCCTTCGATGTGAAAAAACTTCCTAAAAATCCAACCAACGGAAGTGGCCATGGGACCGGACCAAAAAACGTTCGAGGTCCCCCAGTCTCCTCTCCTCCTTATCGTCGAAGTCGGGATGGGAAAAAGGCAAATAAAATCATTTATATTCAGATGTTATGGAAATTGCTGCTCCGATACTTATGCTATTCTGTAGTACTGGGCCTGCTCAGTGGGACTTTTCGAATAGCGGGGTCATTTCTAAGCTTGAATAAAATGCTAATTTTTCTCCCGTTGAAGATGCGTTCTATTTAGGGACCATGCCAGATAGAAATAAAGAACATTGACTGTCGAATCTTGAAGCCAAGTAGGTTATTAGACCCATGATGTTATAGTGCTTGGTTGATATGCTTCGAAGTTCACCGATGAGTTCGAAGTTTTCGATATTTAGATGAAAATCGAGAGTAACCAACAATATGGAAGATCGACCCAAAGCAAAACTATGGAGAAAATCTCACTAACAAAACTTTCACATACGAAGAGGAAAATGATAGATGTTTGGCCGCTGAATTTTCTAGACTTTTGTCATTAAAGTGGTGTGCTGAATTAGAAAAAGATGAAATTTATGATCTTATTACATTGAAAACGGTCCCGAGTCGAAGATGAATAAGTGTGTCTATCCCATGATAAATAATTAACAGGTATGTCTGGCGTCGCTGATCGAGTTCTTTACAGTGAAAAGTTATGGAAAACCAAAGTAAAAGTATAGGGAAATCAAGTCGTGATTCAATAGTAGAAAGAGTCGCGAGTGTATAAGTAAATCTAAGATCTTTCACCGAGTCACCGAGTCGGTTGGTCTTTTTTGGAAAGGTAAATCTTATCTTATCTTATTACTTGAAAGCACGGTCCCGACACAAAGATGAATAAGTGCGTCTATTTCGTGGTAGCACCAACAGGTATGGCGTCGTTGATTGAGTTCATTAAACAATAGCAGGCGAATATATAGGTAACCCCTGCACATACTTTCGAGTCTGAATGCCTAGTCATTTGTTGAAAGGCTTCGTGAGGTAACAATAGCGGACGACATCTCCTTTGCGAAGCTTGACTCGAATCCAGTGACATTGAAAGGGAGACAAAAGAACATATAAGTAGAGGCATAACCAGGTAAGTGCCGAGGCGTGGGAAGTTGAACCTCGTGTTCGGCTACTTATTGTCTTTCATCCTACGGCCAACACGTCCCCCACCTCCTTTTGTCTTTCGTGTATACTTTATGGGGAGAGGTCATACTCTGTATTCTTATTGTCTTATTGTCAAAACGGAGTACCTACTTGAAAGAACCAGCCATAGTTCAACAGGGATGGAAGCTGCCGACTGATTGTCAAAAGAATGATTTCGGGGAAGCCTCTTAATGCTGTACTTATCACCGTAAGTGCTTTGTTTTTCCCCCAAGTCTCTTTGACGCGAACACAAGACCACAGGCTGGTCAAAGTCTCTTGATTTTTTTCTTGTTTCTTTCGTTCGCCGGCGCACATCAACGAACAATATTCTACATTAATGATTAACGCAGAAGTAATTCCAGACGAGCATCAGTCGACGACGACTAGGACTGTTGTAAGTACTTCAACCCGTCCTTGAAATTGCTGTTTTACGGATTAAGTCTCTTTGTTAGTCCCAAACGCTACCTTCTTCCGCTCTGTGTTACAATGGAATCCGGGTTATACCATGTACGAGACCGCCAGTAAATCCTCTTCCGAAGAAACTTCATTTCCCTCCGGTACGAGCTACTTCCCTATCTTCAAGTCGTATATACCAAAAAGCTTCCTTCTAGTTACGGGTCAATCATAACGCAAACGCCATAGCTAATGTCCCTCAACCTTCGAGAATCGAGGTGTGTCATCAATCCCAATTACATTTTTTATCGTTCTATAACCCTTTCTTCTAGGTATCATCTCCACCAAGTCCGTCTCGACAAAAATCAGCTTCTACCTCACCCCACCCTCCCACCTACCGTCTTCCAAACCCCACCACCCCGTCAACTCGTCTTAACCTCCCCACCCACTCCTCCTCCTCCTCATCATCCTCATCATCACACCGTCGGCGTTGCTGTCGCCGCGAAACCGACGCGACACGTCCGCTACCGTCCCACTCCGGTCCACCACATGCATCCTCATCCATACGCTCATGCATATCATCATCAACGTACTACTACTCGTCCACAACAACAACAAATATCCCCTCTATCTCCCATTTCCACGAACAACAACTTTGCTGCTCCTATCGCTACGGTCCAAGGCCAACCGTTGTCCACCAACCCTTCCGGCCCCGGTTCCCCTCTCCAATCCCTCTTCGACCACACTTCCATCCGTATCCTCCGAGACATCTCCCATCTCCAAACCTCTTGTTACGCAGTCCTGCATAACGAGAGGAGGGAGAAGGAGGTTATGCGTGTGAAGATGATGAGGATGAAGAGGGAGAGAGATTTGGCTTGGGAGCGGTTGCGTGGGGTGAAAGGGTTACCGGAATCGACAGGACGACCTCTAGTTAATGTTGTTGCGCAAAACACCCACGCTCGTCAGAGTTTGAAAAGACATCGAAGTGATGGGGATGTAGATGACATGATGGTGTCCATGACGGCGGGTCTTCCTACTCCCCCTCTATCCTCTGATATCAATAAACCTCCAATTTCGACGCATGGCGCAAGCGCGTTGGAGATCGATAGTACGGGCGTCGATGATTCTTTGGACATGGATTTGGATTTGGATAGGTACACGCTTAGCTATCCCAGTCCTTATCCCAACTCCTACTGCAACATCTCTTCCCCAAGCTCACCTCCACCTCCTCCCATCTCCGGTCGTCGTCTGTTCTTTGACACGTCTCCTTCGTCTAATCTATCTCACAACCCCACCCCTACGTCCCTTGCTTCTTCACACGCACACCCGCACGACCTCTCCTCTCCTATCCATCTCGCTTCTGCAAAGGCGAAGAAGAAACGAGGTCCTTGTCCTCTCCCTCTCACGGCAGACGTTCTATCTCACGATCCGGATAACCATGAGGAGTATTTGCGTCAACGAAGAGGGGCTAAACGGCGACGGATTGTTATCGAGTCTGAGACGGAAAGTTCGATGTCTCCGGTACCGGTCCCGTTCGAATTCTCAAACGCTCAGTCCTCAGACAAGTCTAGTAACGGATCCGGATCTGGGTCGGGGGAGGATACTCTGGTCGACGATCATGAGAGGCGACGAACGAGTTCTCCCTCCCCCTCTCCCTACCTATCCACCTCGTCAAAGAAAGAAGACGCTATTACCTCACGTATACTCCGAGTCTCCCCGCACATTTCACCTCCTCATCTCACCACCACGGCAGCGGCTCTCCTCGCTACAACTCTACCGGGCCTACCGGGCGGTTGCTGCGATTCAGCTGCAGGACGTTCTTCAGGGTATTCCTCGGACTCAGACTGTAGTGGTTTGGGTGAAAGAGATATGGACCTCGAGTCCGAATCCGATTCCGATTCCGACGCCGAATCGGTCGAAGTCCCTCTGGCTTTGACTCTTTCTTCTTCTTATTCAATGACAAAGGTGGACGACGATCGTTCGGGACGTCGTACACGTGTACGCGCCGGAGGTGGGAGTGGTGATAACGTGAAGGGGTTCGAGTTGGTGCGAGTGAAAGAAGCTCATGTTCGTCACGGACAAAGTACGGCACCGTCTTCTTTTTCTTTGGAGAAGGAGGAGGGGGAGGAGAGGACTAGTAACACATCGTCGAGAAAATCCCCCCTTCAAAGTGTATCTTCTATCTCGATCTCTCGTACCCTTACTTCCACTTCCACTCTCACTTCCACTCCTACTCCTACCCCTGCTCTTGCTCCTGCTCCCACTTCTTCCTCGGGTCCAACTCAAACTCCCAAAACCCCATCTCCATCTCCGAATCCCAAGGAAACTTCTTCCTCGATCTTGAAAGGCTTACCAAAGTTAGATCTGAAAGACCTGGGGCAAATGTTCGTTCAAGAAGGAGATAGGATACATTGTAGATTATGTCCTAGGTCAGAGTCCAGGTCCAGGTCAAGGTTAGTCTCATCTCGGCTCGTATACATCTAAGCAAAACAGATTGTACTTAACTCTTTCTCCTTCCAGATCCCCTCCCAACGCCCCATCCTCGTCATTCCCACCCACACCCGCCAACACCCCAAACCTCGACGCCATGATCCAACACTGCACCCACTCGCATCCAAAAGCTTATTCCGACGTCTCTGGACTCTCGCTCGATCAAGTGTATATGCTTAGATCTGTTTTGGGTGAACGGAGTGCGAGTGCGAGTGCGAGTTTGAGTTCTCGGAGTTAGCGGAAAAGACCGAAAGAGGTCTGACACTGATGTGATATGAATTATGCGGCTCCCTCTTTTCTCGAAATTATGCTTTCTTTCTGTGATAACGAATTTATGATATACTTACGTTTATGCATCGTTTGCTTTGATATGTGATGGTTTCATTGGTATTGGCAATCTACTACTTACGTCTCTCAACTTATAGTTCAATCTTTCCTTTATCGGTGACTATAGGATATAATCAGCGTGTATTATTAGTACTTACTTACTTATCAAATACTGTAGAATAGCGAATGAACTCGACAAGTGTCGCACTGTAAGTCGAACTTGTATTATGGCTTAGATGGAATGAGTACATTCCAAGGCTAAAGAGACTGAGGAAAAGATTGATGTCGAAGTGAAGGAACACTTTTGCCAACATCGAAGAAGCTCGTCCATTCGATCAACTTACTGTAAGCGATAACTGTTTTTTTCGCACCTTGTCAAAGTCCCTCTTACACACCTCCTTCAGACCGGTAACATTGTTATGCGGGAGCTCCCGAGCAATGGTGCTAATTCTTTTGGTGTGTTTGAGTGCCCCCGACTCTTTCACCCAACCTATCTTTATTCATTCTATTACTTGCCGCTAGTTAACTATCACTCGGATGATTATCAAAAACCCCTCCTCTTCGTGATTACACTAGATTGCCTGACAGTTACGCCAGGTAAACTATCAGTCCTCTATACTACTTCTGCTGCCTACCACGTGGAAACACGGCCTTGAACTGCTACTACTTCAGTGACTCGTATCTGTAATCTTTCAGCACGCTCCAACTCGAGGCATCCACTTCGGCATAGTCGCATTGATCACCGGACGCATAACACTGTCAACGTTTGCTGTGAACTGCAGATTCAATGACTCCAACTTTGCTTCCGTAGAGTCAGCAGCCCAGGCCCCAGAGGGAAACGGCAAGGGTGTTGGAACCTTGATAATTAAGGATCCCGTGGGCTAAAAAAATACAGGAGACCTTAGACACCCCTGTTTATCTGGGGAAAAGCTTGGATCGAGACTTATGGACTGGGAAAATAGTTTGTGGACCAATGTGGTTGACTGGTTGGACTAGCTGCATGTGACTCGACTCGACTCCGGCTAGTCGAGGAGTCGAGTCGGATTTTGAGTCGAGTCGAGTCTGACTAATGACTCGTGACTCTGGCGACTTAGTGCGATTTTGAGCCAAATGTCGAGTCATCAGCCGTGAGAAACCCCTTTTGGCAATTGAGCTACTCCGGAAGTAGCCGAACCTAATGAATTTCTATTCAAAAATGTATTTACTATTAATAAACCGACTCCACTGACTCAGCCGACTCGAGTCGACTCCACTCTGGAGTCACCGGCATTTGGAGTGGAGTCGCTTGGAGTCGAGCCAAAGTGAGCCGAAGTCGGAGTCGTGACAGCACTAGGTTGGACACAAATATCTGTGAGGAAAAACTTGATCAAAATACTCAATAATGGGATCCTTACATCAGAGAAAATGACATTCCATTTTTACCCCATTTCAATGATTATAATCCACTGCAATATTATAATCCAGTTAAACTCCAGCCACCTCATTTCAATCCAATCATAATCTGATTAAATTTCTTGTAACTATTCCCCATATTATAATTAGGATAAAATCATTTCAGTGAGTAGAATTAGATTATAATAATGTGGGGTAATCATCACATTATAACATAAGGCATCATTTCAATGCCAATAAGAATCCTAGCAATTTCAACACCAATAATCATTTTAGCAATTCAAATCAACTTATAAGTAAGTGGCTTGGTCCCAACTAGTATAATAGTATTGACAAAAAGATCCTAACTTTAAGATTGAAATGTTTCAGATTGACACAAAAACAAATTTTTATATCTATTTTCCATTGATATTTGGAAGGAAATTTGCATTTTACACAGGTACCTGCAGGTCGGATACTCCGGATACCGGATATCCGGCCCACAAAACCGGGCAAATACATGTTTGGATTTTTGAAATTCAAAGACCGGCCAGTACGGATACCAGTCATCCGTGGATGTATCCGCTGAGCCTTATACGCCCACTCATCGCCCACTTTCTCATTTCCCAATCAAAAATGAATGAAAAATCCCCAAAATATTTCAGACACTTCTTTAGACAGTAATCCCCATAGGGATTTAGCCTAGGATCAATGGTTGTATCAAATGAGGCTCGAAAGTGCTGCAAAATTTACAAATCAAATTTTGCAGCACTTTTGAGCCTCATTTGACACAACTAGAGGTCATAGGCAAAATTCACACAGTCATTAAATGGATTACTGTGTCTAGGAGTGTCTGAAATTTTTTGGTGATTTTTGATTGAAAATTAAAACAGTTTACCCCAAATTACAAGTTGGAAAATCACTAATTTGGCCTAAACATTCTCATTTCCCAATCAAAAATAAATGAAAAATCCCCAAAATATTTCAGACACCTCTTGAGACAGTAATCCATTTAATGACCATGGGGATTCAGCCTAGGATCAATGGTTGTATCGCATGAGGCTCAAAAGTGCTGTGAAATTTACAGATTCAATTTTGAAGCACTTTTGAGCCTCATTTGACACAACCGAAGGTCATAGGCGAAATTCCCACGGTAATTAAATACATTACTGTGCCTAGGACAATATGAAATATTTTGGTGATTTTTCATTGATTTTTGAGTGAGAATTGAGAAAGTTTATCCCAGATTAGTGATTTTTGAACCTGTAATTTACGATAAAGTTTGGCAATTTTCAATCAAAAATCACCAAGTTATTCCTAAATACACTAGTTCATTGAATAACTGGGGGGATTTGGGCTAGGAATACTGGTTGTGTCCATGCTAAATAGTGGTTACTTAATGTGGCAAGCTCAAATTTAAATTCTAGTTTGATTCACATTGATATACAGAACAAATATTGGATACCTGCACATGTCCCACTCATCACTCATTGCCCATTTATTGCCCACTCATTGCCTATTTATCGCCCACTCATCAACATTCATTGTCCATTTATTGCCCAATGCCCACTCATCAACGTTCATCACCCTCTAATTGCCCACTAGTCACTGCCCTCTTGTTACCCACTCACTGCCTCTTGTTGCCCACTCATCACCCTCCTGTTGCCCACTCTAGTGTTGCACGCGACTCGACTCCGCTCCGGCTAGTCGCCGAGTCGAGCCGGTTTTTGAGTTGCGGCTTGACTCGTGACTCAAGTCGGCAGAGTCATTTGGAGTTGAGCGTGAATTTTGTTCCGAATAGACTGGAATTTCATCAGAATTTAAGAGATCAAAACAGCTCAGTACTCTTTGAAATATACCTAATGACTTCAAAAAAGTACTCAAAGCTGAAGCAAGTAGATAGAAATGTATTCAGAAAATTTTTCGAGATCGGTATGACAGGGTCATAACCAGATTCTCATGGCTTTTTCATGACCAAACTTTGCATTTCAGCCATTGTACAAGGTAGGTGCTTGTTTTTATTAACTTTACTCACTATATCAACTTGTTATAAGCTATTATACTTACTTTTAGCATTTTTTTCTCCCTCCTTCCTTGAGAAAGCGATTTTCGACCGACTCCAATTGACTTGAGTCGGAGTTGAGTCGATTTAATTGACTTTTTTGCCGAGTCGAGCCGAAGTGAGTCAGAGCCGAGTCCTGACATCACTAGCCCACTCATCACCCCCTGTTGCCTACTCATCGCCCTCTTGTTGCCCACTCATCACCCACTCATCACCCACTCATCACCCTCTTGTTGCCCACTCATCACCCGATTGTTTTCTGGAGTGAGAAAGAAAATATATTTTAGATGACAAAGAAAATCTTTTCCTTTCTCTTTTTTGCACAAGAAAGATTTTCAATATGAAGAAAAATATCTTTTCTTCCATGAATAAAAAATAATTCATAATTCTTTGACTTTCTTGTGCAAGTTTGTTGATAAATATAGAATGAAAACCATAAGATATATTTTAGGAAAAATAATATTTTTTTTGCCCAGAAATTTCTTTAAATCTGAAATAAGAAAGAAATTCATTCTATTTATGTTTTTCCACAAGAAATAAAGGGTCAGGGGTAGTGTTTTCTTACTTCTTCGGTAGTCCTGATCAACGACAAGCTTGAAATGCCACAAGTAGTCAATGGCAGAGGAAATGGCAATGGAACAGACACTGCCACCGATAGGTACGTATTAGTGCCCGACCGAACGCTGACGCCACATATGACAATTCTGTCAGTGTGCGCAGGGAACTCGATCGCTTTGCAAACCGATGTCTTGTTCTGCTTTTCTGCTTGGAAATATTGCTGCTACACTTACTGCTATCCATTTGTCCCATTTTCTGTCTGTCTGCTTTGTACTGTGTAGAAGTGTCGCTTGCCGTACACGTCGCACAACCTTCTTTTCAAGCTTATTCAAGTAAATCGTTTCTGCTATTACACGCGATGTCATTTCATTCTCCTTTCCAATCAACTCTCATTTCGAATATCCAACGCTAGCTGTCTCCGGACTAGTAGATAGATGTATTTCAGTTTTATTCATACTTTGCATGTACAGGATAGGGTTGCGAAGGACTAGTTGAAGGCCCGGTCCACTGAAACATTGTCCGAGAGTGTCTGGGGGAACGCTACTCGTTGATGATGTGGATTTCGTCTGGTGGTGACCCGGTCCGAGACGCGTCTGTAGTAGCTTTGTTCTGAATTGCGTGTTTGTATTGTGGTCATGTGATCGTATTACTTACTTTGTGGCTTCGTGTTTGTAATGAATTGACTTTCTCTTGACCAGAACCTTCACTTTCCTCTTGGCTCGGCGAGCCTCGTTTTAAGTCTTTCTTGTCGTTGCTACCGTGCATTGACGAGAATTGAGGGTTTTCAAGACATAGGTACGCTGATACTTATTATATTTTACTTAATGGGCATATCATCGCTGCAAAAGATCTAGCTGACATTGGCAGTGAGACCCCTGTTGACATGTTTGTACCGGTACTCCCTTGCCCCTCCCCTCTGCACAACTTGAATGAATCTGGCCGAAGCAGAATAACAACTGATTTGCCTCAAACATCAACTGAGTCTAGTTGCCCTCCAGTAAGCATGACTCACTCAACACATTATGGACGAAGTAAAACCATCCGTCAAAAAGAATACAACCTTGCTCAATTTCGTGCCGCTTCCAAATCTTCCAAAGCATTCTGGGATTTATTCCGCAAACATACAGGTGCCGCTGCTGAAGACCTATCAGCTGTATCTGCAAGTGACTTGCTTGATACCTTCCTTCCTCGTATGAACCCTCCCTCTCCTCTCCCTGAGTCATTTGATCTACTTCAATATGAAGTCAATGAACTGATCAATGATGCCATTCCCAAACACACCTGTGACTCAACCGAAGAAAAGTTCTTTGACTCACCAATTACAACAGATGACATCAATTATGCCAAAGATCAGATAGAAAAGCTACATCCTGGTCGTAGTGCTTCTGGTGCTGATGGTATACACTATGCTGAAATATGTAAAATGGATAGTACAACCATGGCTCAACTCATCAACGAATGCTTGAGAACGACAGACAAACCTGCAATTTTGATTGTGTCAACCCTCATTGGCATACTAAAGAAGAACAAACAAAGAGATGACCCAAACGGCTACCGCGCAATAGCCCTGGAGAGTTGCATGCTCAAATTTATCACATTGCTATTTCTCAACCGTCTTCTCAATTGGGCTACTGTACGGGGTCTGATCCCACCATCACAGAATGGCTTCCGGAAAGGCTTTCATACTAATAATAATGCCTTCATTCTCCGTGTGGCAATGGAGAAAGCTAAATCTATGGGAAAAACTCTATGGGTTGCGAGTGTTGACATATCAAACACATTCGCTTCTGTACACCGAGCCACATTATGGTTGAAGCTCTGGCGTCAAGGTGCTGGGGGTAGAATATTTGATTGGCTCCGAATGATCTACCGCTCTATGAGATATAAAGTACGACATGGCAAATCAGTCTCGGAAGAATTTCAATCCCTAATGGGCATTCTAGCAGGTGATACTCTATCCCCCCTGTTGTGGATCCTCTACTTTGCAGACTTTGGTATACCTGAAACTGAAGATGATATTGAACTATTGGGTGCCTTTATATCTCACCTGGAACAAGCAGACGATTTGTTGCTCCTTGGGCTCTCACCTGCTGGACTTCAAAGGAAAATGTCTCTTTTCTACAATTGGTGTCACAGAAACTTCATGGTCATCAATGCCATTAAATCCCTGATTGGATTCCACGGCCCCAAACCTCGTCAGACTCCAACTTTTCACTTTGGTAGTGAATTGGTATCTATTGCATCAGAGTACACCTATGTTGGCATGACCTTCCAGTGTGGCAATTTTTCATCATTCTCCAGGGTGATTGCACCCCACTATAACATAAAGGAGAAAAAAGCGATCTCTGTTTCTCATGGCATCCTTCACCTAGAATCTATGATTGGCTGTCTCCCTGTTGATGAAGGTCGAATACTCTACATGCATCAGGAAAAGCCCCTTAAACCAATGACTTCCAATGGATAAGTGCCATTATCCACAGGCAACCATGGCTGTCAATTTATGTTGGTGGATGTAAATTTCAGCCATGGTTGTCAATAAACTTTTGCTAGTTTTGAGAATATCTCAACTTATGTCATATTGAAGTCAACAAACAATTCGAGTTATCCAAAACATGTTTAAAGTTGTCAAAATGAAGTCTGTAAACAATGACGTTTATCCAATACATGTTTGTTGATTGTCCAAAACATGTCAAAAGTTGTCAATTAACAATCTGATTATTAACTAAACATCAAAAGCTGTCTATGTGTTAGTAATCATGTCCCAAGACCAAATCTTGTGTGAGCAAGCAATTTGTTATCAGATAATTCATCAAATGAACATAAATTGCATCCTTCAAGTTTGACTGCATAGTGCGAGTGCGGCAAGTAGTAGTATACAATTCAAGCGTTGCTGCAGAAAATTACTACTAGTAGTAGAGCGCTCATCAAAAAGAGAACAAATCGAGGCGTTGGGTCCCATCCGATTCTGGAGAGCTATCCGAAGTCACAACAAAATACATCGCAATCATATATATACCAATTCCTCACTTTTCAGATGCATTTTGATCTTCCAAGTATCACTAGTAACCAAGTCATCAAATAACCCTTCCAAAGGTAAATCGTTGTCATTAAAACTTTTCGCTTCTGTGTCTGAGTCCAACCATCCATCTGTGCCTGAGTCCAACCATCCATCTGTGTCTGCGTCCAACCATTCATCTGTGTCTGAGTCCAACCTTCCATCTGTGTCTGAGTCCAACCTTCCATCTGTGTCTGAGTCCAACCATCGATGATATGAACTTTTCGCTTCTGTGTCTGAGTCCGACCATCCACGATATGTGATACAAATGTCCATCCCTTCTCCTCTCAATCGCTCAAAGGCTTTGGTGATTTCTGGAGAGGCGTCGTTACGGTTGCAAGCAGTGTTGGAAAAGATCTCTAACGTCTTCAGCATGTGGCATTTGCAAGAATCGGGGGAAGAATAAATAGAACAGTGCTTTCGTCTTGAGCTAATCAAGTTCAAGAGAATAGAACAGTGCTTTCGTCTTGAGCTAATCAAGTTCAAGAGAACAGACGGTGTAGGGAGAGGGCTCATTCCGAAGAGTTTGAGAGTCCGAAGTTCTGGACATAGAGGTAACTCAGATGATGATTGAGAGGCGTTCGCATTATCCGAGTCGACAGCGACTACAGCCGGTGATCCCAAAAGCATACCGATAAAATCAACTCCCTCTTCAGGAAAATGGAACGTACATTCTTTGTTGGGTCTGACGAAACCGAGAATTAAGGATTTGAGTCGCGGCACAAGTTGTAGACAATGAACGAGGTCGGGTAGTGGCAATAGGGCTGCGATGTGTAGGGTTTGTATGGACGTTGATGAGTCTCTGAGGAGTTTCAACAAGAGCTCGCGGAAAAAGGATAGCATGGGAGACATGCTGTCGGGACACAATGGACCAGTCATGGTCAATTTGG
>ML179707.1:6880-58255 GCA_004369135.1 Dendrothele bispora CBS 962.96
TAAGGTCTTGAATTCGTGGAAGATTGAGTACTTGACTGACGGTTGTAATTTCGGGAAAACGGGCACTAGCTAATGTCACCTTTTATTGTCTAGGTCACGAGTCGATTCCCCCTCCAATTCCAACTGAGTTAAAAATATGGTGTTCATGCTTCTATTCATCATTGCACTCGGTTCCAACGGCCAGTTTATTTTTGTCTTGACTTAAGAAGAGTTGAGGCAGAGCCTGGCGACCACTTGTTGTCCACCGTAGCTACATCGAATAGTAGGTTAGCCATTGGTGGTGTGCATGGTGGCGTTTCTTCTAGTTCGAAAGTTAAAAGGTAGAGGTTGGCGAAGAAGTGCATGTATAGTCCAAAGCAGAAACAGGTTACGGCTAAATCGATATATCTGGACCAAAGGAAACTGTCAATAGTTAAGTGACACAGCCCTTGATTTATATACACACCTACGCACATACTGCGATGGGAACGAGGCTGAGCCTGCTTGGGGAAAGTTTACAAGTTACAAACAGGGCAGAGGTTACCAAACATAATTATCTTTACAAGGTTACAAGAGTTGATACTTTGCCGTAACTGACGTCATAGCGTTCAGAAGGGCACTCTCGCTTTGTCCGTGATTACCTTTCCCTGTCCTGGAGTCTGGAGCTATAACGTACCGGTGCTAGTTTGAAATCAACCTTGGAGGCTGAGCCTGAACTCGGCGACTGAAAATTTATTCTATGTATTGCTTTGTAACATGGGGAAGGAGTACTTGCTAAGGAGGTATAGAGAATTGGAGTAAGAACCCCGTAACTAGTAAAACCAGAAGAGGAAAAAATAGCAATTTGTCTCTTCATCGGTAGGAGAAGGAGGGCCTGGTGGTCCTTAGAAAAGACCCTCCTCGTATTGGAAAGACTCCATTCGGTGTCAGCCGGAAAGAGAGCTAACCAGTAAACTGTCGCTCTATCTAGGACCGTTCTTAATCTCTTAAGATGACTGTTGATACCTGGACAGACAAGAAAAGCTTTGCCAAGGTTTCAGTAGCAACAGTAACCCTCCGACGTTCGAACGTAACTTTATTACCTTGTCGTCCCGAGTAGAGAGTAACTAGCGGGTTTCAGACATCGACGACCTCTTTAAGATAGAGTTCCGTACTCCGATGACAACTACTCATTACCTTTTGCAAAGTTTGTCAAAGCCTTCATTCAGAGTAGAGTCAGGTAGTGAGATCGCGAGCACTTGGTTTAGACTGTTTGGTAAGGACGAAACTCCCATGACGTAAGAGCGGACTTGGGTCGACGACAAGGTCTTATGCTTCTCGAAGTTTACGCATTGCGGTCTCTAAATTAGAACCTATAAAAGAGGGTCGGACTTTTTGTGAATCTAGTACGCTCTTTCATGCAGATACCGTTGCGTGTTTGAGCTCTATGGATGAGTGAAACTAAAGAGTGGAGATGGTACCATCTAAACGACAAAGCAAATATGATAGCAACTGGATGCCTTTCTTCTTAGGATGTAGTAATTGGCTAGGCCTTCAGAACCTATAGGTTGCCTGCAATGTCGCCTACTCATATCGTAGAGTTGGACCATGTAAGAACCACCTAGTAGTAGGTAATAATTTCAGTCATTCGCACAGTAATTATGATACCCATATTTAGACTTTCGAACAGAGGTCCATGTAAGGTTACAAGCACTTTTGTGAAGCATAGACCGTAGTCCTCCTCGAGAGAAACATATTTTCCGTCAATAGGTTTCACCGTCTTCGCTGCCATTCATGCTTACCTGGTAATAAGTTTAAGTAAATGACTGATAACAGTCCGTTTTTTGCTGACGGTTGGAACGAAACCGTTTAAGGACGAACTCTCGTTCGGGCGTGTACCAGAATTGCTGCTACTCTACCGCATAGATCGACCATCGTACAAACCTCGTCCTAGACTTTGCTGACGATTAAGACAGCCGAAGTAGTAATACCGAAGACGAACAAAGGGACTCCGCGTTCGCCTTCATGTTTCCCTTGAACTGCTCCAGCACCCAGCACTAAGAGCATTCACCGTTTATAAGGTAAAAAGGCCCAGAGACTTGGCTGTTTTAGCAATCACGGATGTAAGTTTTTAGCCGTTAAAGAAGGATTTAATAGCCGAAAACAGTGTCTCCAAGAATCTACCTCCCGACAGTCACCATGGCCACTCTTAAGTTGATTTATAACTCTCCATCTCACAAGTGCGCTGAACGTGGAAAAGCAGGTCCTAAACGGGTACAACGAAGGTTTCTATACAAGACCCATGCGCGATACATGATGGCGTAAGGACCCCATAGAGAGTTTCGGCGTAAAAGAGGTCTTACCAATAACATATGGGTTCCCACGATGTCATTATCCCTTGGTGACCATACATCAATAGTAGTAGGGCATATGTTGACATAACTAATCTGGCAAACTATATATTTATATCCAGATAGACAGCTCTGGGTCTACAGAAGGGCCTTGGGCTTCTTAAGGCTTAACTAGCGACCGAACTGTTCCTGCCAGTTAAAAAGCTCCTTGTTGTGTGCGAGTAAAAACCAAAACCTTCTTCCACTCATCTCTGAGAACACGAAGGATATTGCATCATTTTCCATGAATTAAAACCTTGCTGTGATTCCCACACAGGACCGGTCGTGCAGCGTTTATCCAAACACAGCTTCTTAGAAAAGTACGCTTAAGATCCGGGGACTTCGCATTATGTCCAGTGAAAAATATCGATGCCGTAACAATAATACCCGTCAGTCTTAATGTGTTCTAGGGGTCTTGGGGTAATTGTGCTTCGGTCAGAGTCCCCGCCATCCATAATTTGGATCAGGTAAGCAGCGGACAATACTCAGTGCTTATGGGTTGGAACTCCGTTACGACGTCTCGCTCAACCTTATTTTTATTTAAAAAGACTGAACCATACGATAACATGTTAATGTTTTCTCTTAAGTGTCAGTGCTTTATCTATGCTGTGTGCTACTTTATTTGTAGTATACTCTCATGAGTATATATAGAAGAGCTCTAAGACAACTGTCCTGGCTGTAGCTAGGTGCTGAGCATTCAATATTTTTATCCCAGACACAATCAAGGTTTTCTCGGAAGTTCTATAATTCCGGGTCTTTGTTGATGAACCTTTTTTTAAATGATGAATAGCTCCTGTCGTACCTCCTAGTCGCTCACCGGACTTGTGGGCTAAAAGTTCAAGTACATAAAAGACTTCTAAGTTGCAACAATTGCGAGGTTGCAAAAGACTGAAGAATCACGAAATTGATGCTGGTTCCAGAATCTTTGACTGAGATTGTTGGGTTGAAAAGATATGGCTGGACTGGTTTTGCAAAGGGTTGTGCAACAGTTTCAACTAATGTCTCAAAATGCTGATGCAATATGGCATTGACCCTTCTTGTTCTTCCATGAGTTCGTTAATAAAATAATACACCAGTGTCCATAATATCTTGACCTCGAATCCTACTCTTAAAGCTCGCATCACAGTTACAAATAGATATATAAATAATGATTTGCAAGTATGTCTCATAATTATTATGTTTCCAAATTTAGGAAACTCTAGATCTGTCGAAAGGTCCCCCGAACCAGGAGCGGGCCTCATCAACATCCGCTGGTGCCAACTGGGAGATACTTTCTTGAACAACATGATCACTGTCAGTCAGTGGCACAGAAGCAAAATGTAGACTTTCAGAGAATTGAGTTGATACAGGGTTTGCTTGTTGGCGAATATGCAGAAGCATACGGGCAGTGAGAATAGAGTGCAAGCCAGCCTGCAGGCTAGATGACTGACGAGTCAGTATATATAACCACAAAATCATCCCAAGGAATAACAAAAGATGTACCTTAGGAGTGTCCCCTCGGATGCCGTTGCCTCAAAAATAATATTTGTAGTGGAGCTTACTGCCAAAATAAAAAGGAAATTGGTTATTGAGAATAGAGAAGTAGTCTTTGACTCTTCGGGTCACTTACTTAGTGCAATAACATTATATGACAGTCCTGAATACACCAGTGTGATAATGAACAACAGTTTGCTCAGATGTATGTTGCACCTACCATCTAGAAAGAACATAAGCATAAAGCCGGTAGAGCTTCCACTTCGACCTGAGTGAAATTTACACCATAATTAGTAGATATTTTAGCATGAAATGTAAATTAAATACTGTGTTTTATAGCCTTGTAGAGGGTCAACATCATAATCACTATTTAATCAAATCAGAAACTCAGAGTGGGCACTATAGCATCATCATAAACCTACCAATTTCATAGGATACCAAATATATCAATAATGCTTCTGCAGCATTTGTCCCAGAAAGATCAAAGGGACAGAGCCCAAACTCCCCATGGAAGATAGATCTGGTGGAATCTAATACAACAGAAAGGTCATCACAGCTAAGAATTATGAAGGAAAAAACTTACCAGATAAAGGATTGTCACTCTGGTGCTGTGTACGCAGGAAGATATAGAGTGGACCTCCAATAGGCATTGGAAAAAGAAATCCAAAAAAGAGAAGACAAGCAATCTTCCAAGATCTCTCCCAAACCGCCCAGACTCTCAAAGATAATATTACTGGGATTTGAATTGCCTGTGTCAACAATGAGGGTGCAATGAAACAAGGACAATACCTTCAGCTATATAGAGTTCAATAAAGATGAAAACTTTCAACACATCAAATAAGTACTAAACTCTACTTCACAAATCAATCACTCACAGATCATTGTGTTGCTCAGGGATTCACAATCCCCCAAGGGTGTGGATCGCACAGTATCAACTATTGTTCCAGAGATATCAGCAACAAGGATACAACAAGTATCTGAGTTTACCAGAGACTGACAGAAAATTGCCACTGTGGCTCCAATAACAGGCAAATAACGTGTAAGGAGGTAAAGTACTTTTACTAGCTTCCATGGGACTTTCCAGACTAGTATAATTTCCGAATCTGTAAAAGATATTCAAAAAATGAATAATAATATGGTGCACACATGGAAAGCAATACTACCAAATGAGATGAGATAGTCATAAACCTAAAAATCATCATCAACAGGCATTCATAGGGAACAAAATATCTCAGAAGACACAGACTACCAATGTTAAAGTGGCAACTGAACAGGGTAAGGCAAGGTCAGAAGCTGAGGGGACAAGTGAAACAACCTGTACTGACCATCAGTCATCTGTTAACAATCAACATCACTGTCAGCAGGGTCCATTAGATAAGATGCTGGTTGTACAACACACCGTACTGAGCCTGATGCCTACAAGATAAGAAAAATTAATGGTGGAGGACATGATTTAAAGTATGTGACGAAGGCAGACTTGTACTTGACACCAACTCAGATCAACGTTGCTTGAATTCGATCTTTTATACCCTCAAATACGGGTAATTGTCAGGTTGACAGATGTTAGATGTCAGGACACAGAATCATCAACAGACTAGAGGCTATCAAAAACATCGAGATTGAGATTGAAATTTGATGCACATTGCGGCTTCGACTATAATAACCACCAAAACCCGTACCTGTAAGAGGCCACACTCTTCTCACAGGTAGACACTCTGCTGTTTTTCAGTTCCCATCATTTGGATGACACAGTCACTTATGTTTTATGCTATGCGACATGGATATTTTTAGAAAAAAAAAACAGTGCTTGTGACAGCAAATTGTTGACTCTACTAGTACAAGTGTGGGTTGCCGTAGTTATTTAAATGACTACCCGTACCCACGGAACCCATACCCGTAACCCGTCGATGCCCGCCAGACTAATGTGCACTAGCTATAAACAACCTTGGCTCAGTGGTTGAGGGTACATGCTAGTGACTACTTACAATTGTTGAATTTACAACCCATAAGTGAGCACAAGGTTGACCGAAGGAAAGGACTCGTCCCTTACTCAACCCAGTACCTTAACCGTGACCGATCGGGGTTAGGCCCATTTGGGCATGTCCTACTTGGAGGAGGAGGAGGAGTTTATTAACCGGACTGGTCCAAGAGCTGAACACCGGGTAATATTCGGAGTTTCTGATTCTCAACCAGCCTCATACATGGCTGCGTAAAAGCGACCCTTGGCGACACTCTTGATTGAACCCTCAACAGAGATCGGTTTCTATCTTGTCTCTGAAAGAATAACAAGTTCAGAACTTGTTGATCATAAGTCACAGTCCTGATCATGATTATGATGGAAGATTGAACCATCACCATCACCTAGCCACAAACACTCTATGATCAATTCCAGCTTATGAACACTCGGTCGTAGGTGATATCGTTACGTTCCTGTTTCATTAAATGTTGCAAAACTCTTTGGCCATATGCTTGAGAAAAATCAACACCAAAATAAACCTCCATGATCAGAAATTCAGAATTCGTAAATGGTTATATCCATTGTTATATGACCACAATCTTATCTACTATTCCTGGCCGCCTTTCATTGGATTGTTACGGCTTAAGTACCCGCCACGTGAAGCGCGACGGCTCTATTTCTTAGTAGTTTTCAAGCATACATAACAATCTCGTAGCCACTCTAAATCGAACTCAGTGGAGTATGTAATGCGCAGGTGAGTGAAACATACCCGAAAATGAGAGTGGAATAAAATGCAGACGGAACTGGAAGGGCGCGGCAGACCTCCTCCTATTCAGTCGGAGTCGGGAGATCAATTTTCACGGCACCTGTTGAGTCGGCATATCAGCCGGAGGTCGGCACGAATTTACGGCCGCGTACATGCGAAGATCATTTCGAATCTATTGGTGTTAGATCCAAAAGGCGAAAAGAAATCGGGTCTTGGGGCAGGTGATTTACATGCTCATACAACGCTCCTACAACACAAAACACAAGATTAGTATGAACTATTAGACAAAATGATCCTACTTAGTTTATTTTGACTTGGACTAAGGGTTTGGTTGTGAGGCTCTGAGGTTGCATAGTTGTGGACTGTCACAAAAACCTGTGCAACCCCAAAAACTTCACGACCGAAGAGAGTGATTTGTTGATGCCGTGGTGACAGTTTTCTGACTGATTTCAAGTTGCTCAACGATATTCTCCTTCCTATGACCAAAATATATTGCAAAGCATGCAATCGAGGTCCAGGAAATTAAATACTAAGAAATTCAGTCTTTCACTGAAGAATATTGATCCCTGTCTTAGTTAGTGATCGTCTAGAACAGCCGTAGACATTGCCCCACACACCTAAGCCGCTCCATTTAGACGCCGCCTTGAAGATCCTCATGTGGTCAATACGATGACCAAACGTACTAAGCGGTGGGTAGTTCGAAAAAGAAAATTTTCGTTGAGATACATCCCATCAAAAATATAAGCCATCACTGTGTGAGGAGAACTGTTGAGACTTGGAGAATACGGTCAGATACTCGAATGCCCAAATGCCAGAGTGCTGGCACCAGGCATCGATTGACAGGCATGATAAGGCATCTATAGCGGGGAGGGTGGGTGCATATACTTATAACAGGTTAAAGTAAAGTGATGTGGTCAGCAGATTCCTTCTCAGAGAAGGAACCGGAATTGAGGACCTCATTAAGGATCCAGCCCACACAACACACGGCATTAATGTGTGCCATTAGAAGCACCGAACATCAAGAACGACCTTATGCGTCGATCTAAATTTACACCTAAGATATGCTTTTGAGGGACTGCTTGAGATCAGAATCGACGGATGAAGCCAGATAGATATCACAGTCAACCGTACCACCTTAGTTTGAATTTACGTCCAAATCTAGTGTTCAATAGGTTCCTGCGACATGCTTATCTACAAGATACTGGTAGCAGAACTTTGGAGGAAGAGAAAAACCCTTAATTTTAGAAGTTTTGATACCCACCTGTGTTTTTGACTCGTGATTGCTCAGATACATATTTCACACTCAGAACTATTTAATTGAATTCTCAATAAATCAGAGCACAACTTTTCCCAATTGTATGTACCTTGTTCTTGGCATCCCTTCTAAACGGTGTAGTTAAACAATCCGCCCGAGGTACACAAAACCTGCGAGTTTAAGATTTGTAAGTCATGAGTTTTTGGATATGTTGTGGGAAAGAAGGAACATGCCTCTCCAATGCCGATATTTGTGCAGTCTGCATTAACATTTGGGTTGTTGTGCAACAGCGTACTCAACGGAATTCCGGCTGCTGCGGTAATTGTGTCACATCCATCTCCAGGCTGAATAACAGTCGTAGTGGTGCAGTCTCGCCCCAAAAGTCCGAGACATATTACCTGTTTTTAAGATGGACATTCAATATTGCAACGTGAAGCAAAAGAGGATTAACGACTAACCTCTCCAGCAAAGAGGTTGGTACAGTCCGCATTGATGTTAGGGTTGGCGTTGGCAAGTTGGAAGGTAGATGAATGTTGGGCCGCAGATATTTCATCACAAAAGTCTCCAGAAACCACAGTGTAGTTGCGTGCGCATTGAGCGTTGGCACCAGAAACTGGATGAAGGGGGAGGAAATAATAGTAAGTACGACAGAAGTAATCAAAACAGAAGTAATCAAAACGGGAACAGTAGTCAACAAAATCAGGATTTTAAAATTACCACCGGCAGAGCTATGGGTACAAAGAGACTTACCTGAAATTAAGACGGAACAAGCAATAACAGCGATACGAGCAGGAGAGAACATATTGTACTTGAATGCTCTGGGGAGAAAGTTATCGAGTAATGCAATCTCCAAACTTGAGGGAAGACCACTGTTTGAAAGGTTTAGAGGAGTAGCTTTTATACGGCAAAAAGAAGGCCTATCTTCACCGCCGTGGGTCTTATCATACCCTTCTCTAACATGACTTGGAACTGATGGGCTCTAAAGTGTTGATTTCAGTTTCAATATTGGTGTTGTTGAACTTTGTCCAAGACGGAAGGGTTCACTAACACGTGCTGATCTTCTGTCGAAAGACAATACATCAATGCGCCCTGAATTCCAAAAAGAGATGGTATGATTCAATTGCTGCAATACCACGGTGAATTCGGCATCCCTCGTTTTGACGGAAAAGATGCGCCTGGAACTGGTTTTCAGTGGGTCAACTTAGCTGGGCGCCAATTTTTTGTTTTTATACAATGGTTTAGGTACGCGGTATCTAGAATGGGCGACTGATTTTGTAATGAAGCCAGGTATCCCGGTGATTACTATCTATCTGCCTGATGAAGAACTCAGATAGTTATGTACCATCTTGCGGTATTCTTGACTCACCTGAAGGTCTGTTCCACAGAGCTAGATGTCTTTGAACAGGATGGATCTCGGAAGGAAATACCATCTCAGGACCTGAGATGTATAGTCCAAGCTGTGGAGGAGGAGGGGTGTACCTGAAAAAAAAATTGGGTATTGAATGCCGGGCGTTGAAACGTTGAAGGTTGAACGTTTGAACCGTAACGGGTTCCTGAGAAGCTGATTCGAAGCAACATCGATGAATCAGTACATAGTAAAGTCATAATAAGTAGTAGTCATACAACACCTCTTCCTCCTTTTTTGATACTTTATAAACCGAGGATTCCGATCATGCTCGTGGGTCAGACATACGTACTAGCCTGTACGCACTCTAGAATTCAGCGATGTGTCAAGAGATGAGACAAACAGTATCGTAAGAACGGTTCATTTATGGAAAGATGAAAGGGATTCACTGCATTTGACGAATGGATAGGAATCTACCCATCTTCCAGGGGCTTTGTTGGGACTCTTGGTTCTAATCTTTCACAAGGCCAGCTGACCGTAATGAGTTGTGTTCTGCTTCTCCTCAGATTTCTCGTAGGTCCAGCCGCTTAGGCATCGCTGCCAAATGCGTGACGTAGCGACTGTATAATCACGTGATCGTTCCATCTCCTCGGTCTCGTAATGGTGACTATGATTGCCGCTAAGAGGGGGTCGAAGTTTGCTATTCATTTCTCAAATGCTCATGAGCGGTTAGGTATAACAATTGGCATTCCCTCATAACAGTGTGTTGTTTCCTTGATTGTAGCCCTCAAACAATGAGCGCCGAGATTTTCTTCGTCACTATGACTTTGAAGATCAACTTGAGTCTTGCAAAGGTTCCGTGACCATGTATCCCTACCTCAAGTTAGGCTCCACCACTCCATTATTAGTATGCTGATCGTGTTTTCTGTCGTCGGTTTATGTCATATGAAGCAACTTATGTCTTGCCAACCGGTACAATGCTCTGTCATCGGCCATCGTATTGACTCATTACTCGCGCTGCCTATTGGGAGGCCGATTACTAGCTATCACTCTAAGGTCTTAGAATCACTATTTTGTTCTGGCAAATATATACATAGCTGAAGGTGTATTTCCTTGGAAAGGTATCGTAAGAAAGAGTATTCAATAATTCCACTCTAGAGGTTTGATTCCGCCTGTCGATCGTGGGGACTCGGATACTGCCCTCTGAGTGCGGTCATTTCTTACGGGCTCATCATTCAAGGAGAAAATCACCTCGAGCTCCTGGTACAATCCTACCCTTAGACTTCGATTCCAGATGTCACTAATAAGTTTATTCAACCCTTGTTGGATTGACTAAAGAAAAGCCCCTCCCCCAAAAAAAATCACCGGGTGCTATCGGGAAAGTCGAACATCTTCAATGAATCGACCGATCCCTCGATGATCGCTTGAGCCTTATAATTGACTTTTTATTCCGATGACATCACGACGACATCACCTTTGTAGTAATTACGACTCTACTCGATTCGATGCCAGGTTGATGCAGGAGTAGGAGTACGAGTGGCAGAGCTGGCGGGGTATATAAGGAGGGGGTTATTGAGAGAGAAGAAAAACATCAACTCAACCCTTCCGTATCCACTAACCAATCTTACTCGTTTATAACCTTTTTCTACTCGAAATCAAGATGTCTTTTGGTATGCCAGTCCTTTCCAACTCGTATGTTGCCTCTTTGCTAACTTACTTTCGCCCACCTCGGGACCGTTCGTTTAACAGTCGACGGCAAGAACCCCAACAATGTCATGGGCGGTCTCAAAGCCACCATCAACAACCCCAAAGTCTCTGAAGAGGCAAAGGAGAGCGCAAGGGAGAGATTGAACGAGATGGCCGAGTCTGGACTTGGAAGAAAGGAGGCTACTCCTGATTTGAATGATAACCATGTTGTTGGAGGGTATAAAGCTACTTTGCACAGTGAGTACCTTTTTCGGGCCCTTACCGTTGGTTGTTCGAGAGGAATCGCTAACACATCAACCCGTTTTTTTTTTTTCGTAGACGACCGTGTGTCTGATGAAGCTAAGGCTTATGCTCGTGAGATGATCGACGTCGCTGGTGTCAGCGAAGATAGTCAGAGTCGTTCTTACACCACTGAAGGAGACGAGCACGAGAACCACGTCCTCGGTGGTTACAAAGGTACTTTGAAAAGTGGGTTCCTTTTTCATCATTTTTCCATGCGTATAGACTGACTCTTCTCCCTCTTAATTTTTTTTTTCAGACCCCAATGTATCTGAAAGTGCCAAAGAGCATGCTAGGGAGGTTTTGGATGAACATGACGCTCTTTGAAGTCGAAAATGCTATCTCCATCAGCTTTGGACTTGCAGTAATCTACATGAAATGTATTATATAGTTAATATCCGCATAATCGATAAAATCTCTCCACCGGTCGCTGAGTACATGCTACATATATAGAATAGCTTCAAGCTTTCCAAAGTTTGACCCTCGTAACTACATCAAGAAAATCCGGTTCGTCTTTGCAAGAACAAATGCTATAACCGTAAAATTACATTCATAGACATATTTTTTTGCTCAAACAATTACCTATCCTCACCAGGATAATCCCAGACTTTACTTCCTGTTGTCGACATCGAAGTGCACACTCGTGCATTCTCTTGATCTTTGGATCCTGAGCTCGGACCATCATGATGGTCTACTCAGAACGTGCCAGGTGTAGGGGGAAGAATTGCGTCGACGTTTGCGAATAAATAAAGCGAGGAGAATCAACAATAAGAATGGGAGCAAAGCACCCACAACACCTCCAACGATAGCGCCGGACTTGTTTGACGGGCCTCTCTGGTCGTTGAGTTGGTTGGAGCTGGAGTCAGCGTTTCCCGTCTCCAAAACACTACTAGACGTAAGACTGCCAGATAGACTAGAACTCGAAGGAGGCTCGTCGGGTGCGTTTGAACTCGAGCTGATCAGTGTTAGAGTGGGGCCGGTCTTAGTGGTCGTTGTTGGTTGTCTTTGTTTTGTCAGTGAGTAGTAAGAGCAATGAATCTTAGAATCATACTCACCCTTCTGGAGGCTGTGGAAAAGCCTCAATGACAAAAATCCTGATGTTACGCTTTGTATAAAAAAAACGCCAGGAGAAAGAAAAAGGACTTACTCTGTACTTGCGGTCTGTGAAATTTGAAAAGTAGTTGTCCCTGAGATCCTGGCATCGGTCAGTCTAAGTGTCACCACTTCTTGCGTTTTGGTGCTATCAGATAGTGGAGCTGCTACAACCACGATAGGGCCCATGCAAAAAGAGTTTTGATCACCCCGAATACCACAATCCCAAGCCAACGTCACCGGAGCGGTCTGCTGGGCGGGAGCGTCTGCAGAGAATGTGAAATCCCTAGTTGTAAGTATATAAGTTCGTGTAATTCAAGGAGATACTTAATTAACGATGAAAGACATATTCAATTAAAATCTCAGGACGAGTTTTAGAGACAAGAAGACGGGATACCTTATGCTGGAATATATGCGTTTCTAGGGAATGGTTTGTTCATATACTTATGACTGGGGGGTATGGCCGCAAGCGGCAGGGGCCGAACCTTTCACATATTTCATGAAACATCGGTGGGGAACCTAATGCCAGAGTTGCTCTCTTCTGTGGCAGTACTCATCATTGATTCTTTTAACCCTTGTCGTAGCTCTTTGGAAATGTGATTTTTTTACTAAGATAGAACATCTCAAGATGAAAAGCCGTTTTTACTTTATTGGAACCCCAATTCCATGAGCCTGGCCAGGCTGTAAAAGTAAAGTGAGTATGTGGATATACAAGTTGGGTTGTAAATATACTAGCATAGTCTATTCTTTCTTGCACTACAAGCTAGTGTATATATTCCCATCTACTGAGATGTACAAAAGGTAGTACTATTTGATCAGAGAAGGGACAAAAAAGAAGTGGCAAAGGCTGGTCTCAAGGAGGTTTAGCACTCACTCTGGTGCTCCAATCAGCACAAGATACTTTAGACTAATACATAAATGATGGTTAACCACCAAAAGAATGATGAGTTCTGCCGTACTTCTCTTGATTCATGATTGTAAAAGGTTTCTCCTTAAAGGGAAGTAGTAACTTCCGAGAAATATAGCCATCCACATTCCTTGCATTGGTATTGCTCTTTGCAGAACATAAGGCACAGCGAAAAATTTTCCAGTCCATCAATCTTCCTAATCAATCTTCCATGGGTCATATCTTCCTCATTTTTACTTATATTCTATGCTATAATTCACAGTTCACTTGTCACACCAAAAGGAGCATGCCTAGTGACCTTTCGATCGATTAAATTCCTCAGCTTCCGACCTATCATGAGGAACACAAGTATCGAAAGTTGGCTAGCATCAAGAGAGACACAATTCACTGGAGAAACCGGGGGAATGTAAGTTACAATGATGGTAGGAAGAAACGTTGTCCCACCTTGCCAATTATGTTGGTGTTGTGCAAAGAGCAATGGTTGATGTTTCCTCGACATGTACACTTAATATAAATACATATACTATGTGTACTACGGCGAAGACATGCTCCAATTCTCGTGAATTCTCCTCCAATATGCAATGCGCCCCAGATATTCCAAGATCAATTCAAGAAATAATTATCCTCCACTCGGAAGGCAAAGGCTTGTCAGTGATCACAGTTTCCGAGCGCGAGCTTCAGGGTGAATAAAATTAAAGAAACAGGATTGACGCAAAAATTGTCCGAAGACTTTAAATTTTCATGAAACTTGTAGGAGACATAGAGGGTGCCGTATATCCGGGACTGAGCAGGAATTTAATTGTGAAACATAATAGTGCATGGTGCGCAATGAAAAACGGGAGATAGAGGACAAGGTCGAAGAAGGAGAACGTCGAAGTGTAGACTCAGTATAGATAACTTCCACGTCACATACCTGGGCCCGGTTTGAGCGGTAAACCTATATTTGGGAATTCCTGGATATATATGGTCCGTGAGAAAAGGTTAAGGCCAACTTCCCTCTGGACAGAACTTCGTGTAAAGAGCCTTACCTAAAGGTTCGGCAATAAGAACAACCCAACATCGCCTCGGTTGAACATACATTTTATAAGTATAATGCTAATAGGACGTTACACTGAATTCTATCAAACGGGTCGGCGCAGTTAACGAAAGAAATACGTTGCATTCAAGATCATGATAGAAATGGAGTTCCTGATTTATAACTAATCAGTGGCGGTCGAAGGGTTATGAGGGGTGTATGGTATCACTGGTATAACATCGACAGAATCAATCATATGCACTGCATTCAGCATTCGCGGCAAGCTAAGTTGTATTAGTATTAATGCAAAATGATGCACATCCTTCGAGTTACCCTCACCTTCGATATATACAGTTGCGCATTATTAACGTAACGGGATAAACCAAAAGGAGATGACGGAGTTTAGTATAAGGACGTCGAGACCTCCGTAAACTCTGGGGCCTCGTAAATTTCGTTGACCGTGCAGAGTCTCTACCACTCCATTGGTATAGTGATTGTGTTTTCTCTCGTCGGGGTTCATGATAAACCAAAAGGAGATACATACCCATAGCAAACCAGTCGAATTTAGTCCTAAACTCCGGCCTCGTATTGTAAATTGCCTCTATTGAAGTTTACGTCTACGACTTGGAGATCGAGAGTCTCGCAAAGACCGTGCACCCCTAACCCAAGTCACCACCACGTTATAACAATATTCTGATCGTGTTTTCTCTCGTCGAGGATTATATGAAGCACAACTTGTGATGCTCTTGCATCGGCCATCGCATTTACTGCACTGCCTATCGGGAGGCCTGTTGCTGGGTATCGCTCTAGAGTATGATATCGTAGGAAAAGAGGATCCAGTGATTACCGGACAGGTCGACTATTGTAATTCCGCCTATGAATGCGCTGAGTGCGGTAGGGATCGTATTCTCTGAGTGTCATTCTTTGATCACGGTTTGTTCAAGGAAAGAATCGCCTTGAACTCCTTAGTACAATTTTCGATTCCAATGAAGATGTCTATGAGGTAATTTATTCAACCCTTGTTCGATTAACCGATGTCTAAGAAAAACTCTCCCAAAATCACCATCGGGAAAGTCGGATGATCGCTTGAGCCTTATAATTGACTTTTTGTTCTGATGACATCACGACGACATCACCTTTTGTAGTAATTACTCTACTCGATTCGATGCCAGACTGATGCAGGAGTGGCAGAGTTGGCGGGGTATATAAGGAAGAGATTGTTGAGAGAGAAGAAAACATCAACTCAACCCTTTCGTATCCGCTAAAAAACTTCTATACTCTTTCACCACTTTTTCTACTCGAATTCAAGATGTCTTTTGGTATGCGAGTCTCTCCGAACTCGCATATTGTTTCTATGCTAACTTAGTCTCACCCCCGCTCGTTAAACAGTCGACGGCAAGAACCCTAACAACGTCATGGGCGGTCTCAAGGCCACCATCAACAACCCTAAAGTCTCTGACGAGGCAAAGGAGAGCGCAAGGGAGAGATTGAACGAGATGACCGAGTCCGGCTTGGGAAGGAAGGAGGCTACTCCTGACCTGAACGATAACCATGTTATTGGAGGGTATAAAGCTACTTTACACAGTGAGTAATTCCATTGCTGCTGTTCGAAAGAAATCGCTAACATTTCTTTTTTTTCGTAGACGACCGTGTGTCTGACGAAGCTAAGGCTCGTGCTCGTGAAATGATTGATGCTGCTGGTGTCAGCGAAGACAGCCAGAGTCGTTCTTATACCACCGAAGGAGACGAGCACGAGAACCACGTCCTCGGTGGTTACAAGGGTACTTTAAAAAGTGGGTCCCTCTTTCGTCATTTTTCCACGCGCATAGAACATGTACTAATTGCTCTTTTCATCCATAATTTAGACCCCAACGTATCTGAGAGTGCCAAGGAGCACGCCAGGGAGGTTTTGGATGAACATGACGCTCTTTGAAGAAATGCTATTTCGATTAACTTTGGACTTGGAATAATCTACAAGAAATGTATCATATAGTTTATGTCCGCATATCGATAATATCTCTCCATCGGTCGCTGTGTACATACGGAATGCCCTCCAAGGTTCGAGTAGCGTTCGCAAGTTATAGGGAACGGCCCGATGGCGGACATTGAAATGTTACACAAAGGGAATGCCCACTAACCGAAGGAGTTCGGCTATTTCCTTTCTGCATACCACATTGTCCAAAACCTTTTACGCCCATTTGTGCTCTTGGACCTTTGATTTGTTTCATGGCTTCCCATAGTAGGCCCAAATAGCAGAACGATTCCACAGCTTTTGTGGATAGTTTGTTTTGGCGCATCCACGTAAGGTAAAAAAACAACCTTTTCTTTTCGTTTTGGACCCTTGACTCACTCAGGGCTTTTACACCTTTTTTTCTTCGTGGTCACAACCATTTCACATATTCTTGTTTTTATTCTAAGATTTCCCCAGACCGGGCCCCTTCACATGCCGTGCCACCCTTTTTCTGGAGATTCCCGCGGAACAAAAAGTCAGTCACAAAGGGTCAAAGCGTTGACCGCGAAAGAAAAGGTATAAAAGGTGGTTCGTGTTCATTCAATCTGTCCTTCTTCCTTTCCCCTTGACCAGAACTTCGAACCTCACAAGCACTGCTTGCCGCTCAACAATCCCATAAACACTAAAATACCCAAACCCGTTACTCCAAAGTTATATCATCTTTGCCCTCTCTTTCTAAACCGTCGCCTTCGGTCTCTATGTACTGCAACTCAGGCTCGGTCGATAACCAGCGAAGTGCCACTCGAATTGGTGAAGACTTTGATTCCTCTGATTCGACTCGCTCGGAGATGTGTACCCACGGCGGTGACGAGGCGAACGCGACCAACGACACTCTGAGTGATTTCGAAGTGTCATCCGACTCTGGGAAATCCGTTACTATGTCTGGGTACAGCGACTGTGGATATAGTCTTGAAGATGAAGATGGAGGAGAAGGAGAGGTGGGGAGTGATCAGGTGGAGGTTGGGCAGGGACAGGTGAGTCGTACCTTTTCACCGTTCACCTTCTTCGCTTTTTTTCTGTTCGTCTTGTTTCTACGGGAGGCGATGGCTGAATTCTAACTTTCATTGGGAAAAAAAACTTGTAGGTCCCGGAACCACGTACCTGCGACACACCAGACTTGCTGGACGAACCTCTAGCAGCTACTTTGAAACCGTCTAGTACTAGTGCCGTTATCAATGAAGCCGCCGTCGCTCAATCTGTTGGTGATGCCGAAGAAGTGAGAGAGGTACACGCCTTGTTGACGAGGGATGATGGTCGAAATGAGGAGGACGCAGACAAGTTAATACATACCGAGGTGCGTCAAGTTCTTGGCCATCAACTCTTTTTCAAGGAGGTTTGACTGACGAGAGATTATGTTGTCCCGAATTAACAGTCCTTTGACGTAGACGACGTGGATTCACGTTTCCGACCAGACTCCCCACCTCCTTCCGTCGCTTCCGTTTCTGCCGAAGCCAAACGCGATGATGATGACGACGACGAAGCGCAAGAGCACCCAACACCTCCTTCCTCACCACCCCCTCGAATCATCATTGAAGATGCCGATTCCAATCTCGTCGATCCCACCTCCGACCGGCCGTCGTCTCCAACGTGGGCGAGCGTTAATGACCCTGAGTTGCTCTCGCCTCCATCTACTCCCAACTTTCCCGGTCTCGTCACAAACGAAACGTCTGCCACTGCGTCTTCCGTCCCCATTGGACGTGAGTCCTGGGATTGGTTCCCAGCTTTCTCGGAAGAAGGAGAAGACGGGAACGAGATAGACCCGTCGCAGTGGGTCCAATCCGGATATCGAGAGTTGATGTTGGAGCGTATGGAGGTTGCGGAGCGAGAAGTGAGGGAGGTAGATGAGAGAGTGAGGGCGTTGGAAGAGGAGAAGCGGGTGGTGGAGATGAGGTTGGATGAGTTAATGAAAGATGTTCAGGGGTTTAAGGATGAGTTGAAGATGATGGAGGACAAGGAGGATAAGAATGGAAGTACCGGTGATCGATGGGACGAGTGTGGGGGAAGGGATACGGTGCCAACACAGCCTGCGCTCGGTGAGTTGACGGAGGAACAGGTTGAGGTTGCAGAGGACGAAGATGGGGGAAGGGATACGGTGTTGACTCAGAGCGGGCTTGGGGAGTTGACGTTGGAGGAACGGTTTGAGGTTGCAGAGCAAGAGGTCAGGGAGAGGGATGAGAAGCTGAGAGCGTTCAGCAGCGAGAAGGAAATGTTGGTGGTCAAGTTAGCGGAAGCAAGGAAGAAGTTGGAGGATGACCTCCGCCTTTGGCCTGGTCTCACAGTCGAGGATTCTGACATCGCTACCATTCAGGGGAGGGCTATCCGGGCGAAGGAGATGGTGCTGATAGAGTCAGAGAAAAAGTTGAAAGACTTTAAGGAAGAGTTGCAAGCGAAGGAAGAGGTTTGGGAAACAGAATTATGGGGGAAAGATTGGTTGACGGTCGAGTGGAAGGATGAGAAGATGGAATTGGAAAAGATGCTTGCGAAGGAAAGGGAGGAAAAGGAAAACCTTCGGAACCAAGTGCAAGCTCGAGATGCGCGTATTGAGAAACTTGAGAAGGGGACGGTGCAATACGAGAATATGGTTGCAGTTTGGGACGACCACCTCGTCAAGTTGGGTGCACAGATGGTAACGTTGGAAGCAAAGTTGGACGAAGAGAGAGTCGCTTTTCTAGAGGAACTTGCTCACGCCAAGGTAGATGCTAATCTGTGGATGGAGAAGACCAAAGCTCAAGACGAACGTCGACAAGAGTTGGAAATGGAGCTTTTGGCGAGGCAACAGAAGGTGGAAGTCGTGGGCAAGTCGAACGCGAATGAACTATCACGTCTTCAAACCCGAATCGGCTCTCTGTGTGAGGAACTCGCTGGGCGTCTGACTGATGTCCTTGGGCTAAAGGAGAAGTTGGAAGCGGCAGAAGAACAGAAGGGAATCCTAAAAGAACAAGTAAAATCCGCGAACGATGCGGTCAACATGCATTTGAACAAGCTGAAACTAATGACGACGGAACTCTGGACTAAGGATCAGTCTTTGACATCGATGACGACTAGGGCTACCAAGGCCGAGAAGCTTGTAGCTCAATACAAGGCGCAAATTCAGTTGCAGACGAGAGAAATAAGATGTTTGAAGGAAAAGACGGAAACGATGGAGGGATTGGAGAAGGATCTTTCTGCTGCGGAACGTTCTCGAGATCGATACAAGGAGGAACGTAACGAGTTGAGAGCTCGAGCCCGAAGTTCAGCAATAACGAAACGTAATGGGCCTCCATATTTCAACTGAATCTTATTACGGTCCTCGGGGTACGAGGAAGTACTAGTCTGGATTCAAATTAAATTCATAACCTTGTTTTGACCAAGTAGCAGCTATGTTATTAAGGCATATTGTACAAACACTTTTGTAAAAACAAGGCTTTCATGGTTTTACCGAATGGCCTCGTGAAGAAAAACGTAATCGATTCAACTTGTGACAGGCCCCTGCGAGTGGACCAGTGTATTCAACTAGGTAGCAGTGAATACAGCGCATATATCCTCCGATGTAAATCTGGTGCCACTAGACTTCTTTTGACCCTCCGATAACTGTTGTGCTGTTGCAAGACCCTTTATTACTCATCGGGTATTGGAGGAGGAGGAATCTATTAACCGGACTTGGAAACTCCGGACGAGTGTGGATCAGACTCTGAACCCGACTTCCTCGGCCCAGTAACAGTTGATCCCATTCCAGGCCATGCTTGCGATGGCCCACTTCACTTCATCATGAGGATGTTGTCTCATAAAGCCAGAATGAATGGTTCAGAAAGTTTTCTGGGTGTATGAAAGACTCGGCAGAACCACCTTCCAAGATGTGACAGCGTCAAGGTCGAAAACCGCAGTGATGTTGGCCTCCTTGTATCCGGCCGGGCGAGAACGTTGTTGCGGTGGCATGAATTCTGCGGGTCGCCCTGCAGACCTGCAGGTCAGCGGCTGTGCAAACCTGCGGGCCAGTGGCTGTGCACCCACTGGTCGATACTATCGGTACTATACTTGATGATATTCATAGTGTACCATCACAGTATTGCTCAGCCACAGTCACAGTAAAGAAAAATCGAGCCCTTTTTTTAAATTTTACCTACTTTTACGTTACCTGTGCAGCCCACATAATACATCGTATGAGGTATGGACTGGGGCCCCCTGTCCCTACCTAGTTAGGTTCGATTAGCACATATTCCTGATAGTGCAATATTTCTGCGAGATTTTTTATTGCCGAACCTTTAGGTTTGGCTCCTTATACGAAGTTTTGTCTGGAGGGAAGTTTGCCCTAAGCTATTCACACGGGGTACTAAATATGGTAGCCACTACTAAATATAACCATTTCCGAGAGCTTCGGTCTCCGGAACTGGGATTTTACTAGCCGCCTCATTATATAATTATCCTGCTAGGGCATGGTACCGTAGTGACCCATATACGGGTACGACGTTTTCAATACGGGTCGGAAGGGAGTGCTGACCATACCTGTACCATATCTTTTTCTTCTGAAGGTCAAGACGGTACGATTACGGGTCGTACCCCTGCGGTATATGACATACCGTGACGACCGTAAATGACAACTTGAACAGCCCTCTTACCATCAACATAGATCACTAAAACTGAGTATGACAAGGACAAGGTTGGGAATTTTGGAAGAATCAAAATTAGAAAGTGGGTGGTTTGCGATGAGATATAGGGACGACATTTTGAACTATTAGTATCAAAATGGCCGTTGTATCCTTGTTGAGGCATTGAAGAGCATTCTTGATATAAAAAGTGAATTGACAAGCAGAAATATTTTTGCAGGTGTAGAAATTGCTCAACCGTTGACTATATTGCTCTATCCAAGACAGGAAATTAGCTTCGGGGCTCCCAAAAGATGCTCAGCTGTAACACGATCGTATACGATCGATTTTTGCCTACACAGCCATGATAAACTTGAAGTTTTTTCTGTCAACAGGTTCGGCCCTCGCCGCTTGCAGCCATACCCCCCAGTCATTTTTAAATATCAAATAACTTGAGATATTTCCACCTGTGTGATATTGAAGCAGGTGGGAACACATCGGCTGTCATCAATGATATAAATGCTTGCACACGGATGTTCGCTAGGCCTGCCCATTGTGTCGGGCAGCGAGTGCATTTCTCCCCTTGAATAAATTGCAAAAAAAATTCAATCCCACCTTTTTTCCGGCCTTTTTGGTTATAATTGGCATTAAAATACGTTGATAATTAACATTACGTGCCAGCAGCAGTACTTATTCAGTAAGAAGTAGTCTAAGCAGTAATTTTAATCATTTTTGAGAACAGAAATCTCATTCCGATGCTTAAAACCATGTGTTATATCGGCAGGACATCCAGAGACGAGTCAGACGACACAGAAAAGAGTGATTCGGGAAGCACCGAAGAAGTTTCTCACGCCTTTCACGGGCGCTTAACACACCCTTCCTCCTCAATAACTCGACTCGGAATCAGTATATATACATGAAATCAGCCTCGGAGGTTAGCGGGATATGTTTATAGTGTGTTATAGGGTATTCTAAATATTTTTTATGCACGTCTCCTCGGTTAGAGATACTGTATAGTATTATTGCAGGATATGTTTTTGCCATCTGTCAAGTACTGATCCAACAAGTCTAATTCAACACAGCCTGGAAGCACTAACTTAACCTGTTGATATTGTCTGAGTCAACAATTGCCGCGTTCTGATTCAGCAAACAGTTATTCCTGACTTAGCATTTTACATTTTCTTATCTAACAATTAATCAAGTCTGAGTGAGCATTTACAAATGGCTGATATGACATTTTTACACCTCTGATTCAACAATTAATAACTACAAGTCTAACAATTTTGTAGTACACAGCTAGTACTGATTCAACATTTAATGCTACCCCAGCAAGTACTGAATCAACAATTTCATGGTACCCCTGCAAGTACTGATCCAACAAGCTGTGTTACCCCAGCAGCTGCTGATTCAACACTTTTGTGGTACTCAAGCAAGTGCTGATTCAACACTTTGGTGGTACTCAAGCAAGTGCTGATTCAACACTCTTGTGGTACTCAAGCAAGTCCTGATTCAACACTTCTGTGGTACTCCGGCAAGTACTGATTCAACAATTTTGTGTTACACAACCAAGTACTGATTCAACACTTCTGTGTTACTCAGGCAAGTACTGATTCAACACTTTTGTGTTACTCGGGCAAGTACTGATTCAACACTTCTGTGTTACTCAGGCAAGTACTGATTCAACACTTTTGCGTTACATAACCAAGTACTGATTCAACACTTATGTGGTAATCTAATCAAGCAAGAACCGATCTACCATTCTTGGAATGCCAAGAAAAAGCAACATCTCCCTTCCAGATCTTCTAATTTTAAAGCCCTTAGCTCTTACATGAATATTTGACTTTTTTGTACTTACAATCTTGTACTAATAACTAGTTAGATTTTGGATAATACTTGAAATACTCTGCGTCCCTCTTTATCAACAGAACCATCAATTATAGCTCTACCACTGTTCCACAGTCGGTGACCCTGTAGAGCTGTCTGGTAATAAACTTCATCCTTCTTTTTAGGATGACTTGGCTGCCATCGAGCAAAGTAGTCAAACCATTCATTGGCAATAATTAGTACAAGTCGGTATGCCCTGTATTTTTTGCATAGTCAACTGCTGGGAAAGGCATTGGGAAAAAAGGAAACCCACGATTTGTTGGCCCGATTCTCCAAGAATATTTCATCAAACTTTTTAAAGGCACGCTCTGTAAAATTATTTGTTGAAATTCTATCTCGGTTATGTCCCCGAGGAAGGCCAATATCAGTCCAGAGATCTAAAATTACTTGTACTTCAGTTAAAACAAGACTGAAAAATAAAGCTTACCACGCCAAGTTTCTGAGAACCAATTTGTCTCGAAATAATTCAAGACATTTGAGAATGAAGAAGCAGGTACAATGTGTTTGAGACGCTCGATAAATATTTGAAGTTCATTCTCCCAGGACTTCTCATCCCTTGCCCGCTGAAGTCTTCGAAATGACCAAAGTAGCAGATATTTGGCAGTGCGCTTAAGACGTGGCCGCCCAGGCTCAGGAGCACCATTTTCAGTCTGCCACCGCAAGATAGCCTAGTTGTTTGATACATCAATAATTGCAGTGTCAAAAATAGGTGTAAAATCTACCTGAATGACATGAAACTGACAAAGTCTGATGACCATATTCGGCCAAACTGTCGTATTAAGTTATGTGAGAAAAGTGTTTTTTAAAGGTACTGTCGATTTACCTGATAATATTGCACCATTTTCAGCATAGCTCTTGTCAATCATAAAGAAGAGGGGAGACCATCCCCCCTCATCCAAAACAGCCCGTGCTTCACGTATGAGTTGTTCATGGTGTGGATGATGTGCTTGGTCAATGCACGATGGATCTATGATTTTGGATTATAACTTATTAGTGTTAACAAAAAATTGGGGTTTTTACCTTCAACAATATGTCGTGCCATATCTTCAACTAAACTTCGCACCTCTCTTAGAAACAATGTAAGTGTGTACTCTCTAACATCTCCTGATACGAAAACAGGACCTGAAAAAATAATTTTCAAACCACTTCTGAGTAAAAACATATTAATTTACCTGGTAGCATCCGCTCATTTTTATCAACAGTCACAAGAAAGGTAACTGGAGCACGGTTCTCGTTCTTGTTGCGATAAGAGGAATCAAGACCTAGACCATTCCTTCGACCATATAGGAGCATGTTTTGGATGCAGTAATCATTTTTGATTCCAACTTGAAACTTGACTGATGGCATGCTTGTGTCATACACGTAGCTGTAAAGACTCATAATCAAGACCAAGATATGTCACCCAGGATAAACAGAAATTTACCTGAATATTTTATCTGGGTTATGCTCAGCAAAAATTCCAATTGCCAGAAGTGGGTCATTAATCAACCGTTCCCTCCGTCGTACATTGGCAACCATGTTATTGATTTGCTTAGATGTCGGATGGCGATATTTTGGAATGTTGAATCGTTCCAGGTCATGAGGAATTTCTGAAATGAAGAATTTATATGTAACCACTCATAAACCAGCATAAACATACGGCGCTTTATCCGTCCCGCAGTCATGTTGGCAATGCTGGCATACATGAGAATTGTTTGTCGCAGAAATTGAGACATGTCCAGGTTTGAATCATGGGCTTCATTATGACTTGAGTATTGATACACCCATGCTTTCGAGAGATCATTTGAGTAAACTTCAACCTGGTGCACTTACTATTTTAGAGATTGACGTTCAAGAACAAACAAGTGATTTACATACATGAAGCCTTACTTCATTAGCGCATTTTTTACGATTTCTTCCCCTCTTCTTATGTTCCACTTTGACTATTGGCTGCTTTGATTTATTGTTATTAATGCTGAAAAAGAAATTTAGACATCCCAGGACTTCTAGAATAAAACCATAAATCAACGTACCCTGAATCTGAGTTATCTGTATCCTCCCATTCCTCTGGAACATCATCACAATTTCCACGGCACATATATGTTACCCGGTAAATAGGAATGGTGTTTTCTTCAGCACCGTGAAATTCCAAAGGAGGCTCTCGATCAGAAGTGTTCCATTCCAACATGAATGGTCGGCAGCGGATGTCTTGTGGGCGATCACATGGGTGTCCATTAAAAATTGTCTCAACATACGGGGAAATGCTGTAGTCATGAGGGGTGAAATCATTGCGCTGCAGAAAACCTGTTAAGGATAAAAAATTGGACAATGTGAGAAAATACCATTTCATCAAAGAACTTGGGCATTTCTGTCGTCCGACTCCAGCCTAGCTCGAACCATCTCTCTGTCTCAGAATGATCAAATGGAGCTGGACCTTGAACCTTCTGCTTTTTTGTCTTTGGGTGGTGGCTTTTGGATTGTGGACTATGAGTTGAATGTGAGTGGGAGACTGTCTCAGGAAGGGTGAGTGACGTGTCTAGTGTGGACAATGCTATTTTGGAAGTTCTTGGAGAGAATTTCCTGGTCTTTCTATAAGGGCGTGACTCAGGCGAGGCAGAGGGTGATTGCGATGAGCGCTTCCTTTTTTTTTTGGTGGGGCGATTCAAGCTCTGCAGTAACTTGGGAGGATCACTTATCGAAGCTGGTATTCGACGGCGTTTGGCATCCTTGGTTACATGCTTTCGCTATTGAAATAAGTTAAGTTATGAAAGGAAGACCTTTAAAAAAATTCTTTTCCTTACATTACTTTGACCTCGTTCACCTTTACGAGGGGTTCGTAAAACTGGATTTTTGTACTGAGGTGTTTCGTCTTCTTGATCACTATCTTCTTGGTGGCGCTTCTACGGGGGATATCAATAAATTTACAGACAGATTCAAAAATAACCCACATTTCTATGCAGTGCTTGGACAGTGTCAAATAGCATAGAGTCCTCGACCTTGGGATGTTGCATTGGAGATTTTTTGGGAAGTTTATCATCTTTGATTCTTCCTCTACTTCTTTTAAACTGTTTTCAGTCAAGCCACACTCTGGTACAGGAACTCGGATACGCAGTTTCGAAGTTTTCAGTGTTCTTACTCGTGTCTGTACAGTCAAGCTGCACTCTGGTACAGGAAGCCAGATACGCAGTTTTGAATATTTCCGAAGTGGTCTTACTCGTGCCTGTAAAATTTGTGCCTGTAGTTGGAGCTCCTTTTTGACTCGTGTCCTTTTTACCTACCCGTTGTAAGCTACAGGTAGCCAATTTAGACACTCCATAGATATAGATCCACGCACTTGTGCTTGGATTATAGCAGTATCTTTACTCCTGTCCATAAAATTTCGGTCTGTGGCGTGTTTTAATCAGACAGCTCCTTGTCAACTCGTGTTTTTCAATTGGATACCATTGCAAATACGAGTGATGCTCTCGGTTTATTTTGGGGCTGCTTGCATTTGAAATTTGTACCTTTACTTGTACCCACAATGTCGTGCCCATGACTTGTGGTAATCAAAGAACTCCTTGTCAACCCGTATCTTTCTATCATATTCTATTGTGAACATAGATACTAAGTAGCAGATCTCTGCACTCCGTAAATCCTGGGGCTGATCACATTTAAATTTTGTACCTTTACTTGTATCCATGAAACTCCTGCTCGTGGCCCAGAAAAGTTGTGCCCATGACTTGCGGTAATCAAAAAACTCCTTGTCAACCCGTATATTTCTATTATATCCTATTGTGAACACGGAGAAGTAACAGACTTATGCACTCTGTTTATCCTGGGGCTGCTCGTATTTGAATTTTGTACCTTTACTCGTATCCAAAAAATTCCTGCTCATAGTCTGTAGTTAGAAACTCTTTGTCAACCCGTGTCTTTTTGTGGGCACAATGGCTGTAACCTTACTCGTATCCACAAATTTCTGCCCACGGCCTGTGGTAATCAAAAACTCGTTGTCAAATCATGGTTTTTTGTGAACACAAATTGCACATCTGTAAATCACACACTCACAATTTACTCGTGTCCACGAAATTATTGCCCATGGAGTGTGGTCATTAGACGACTCCTTGTTGACGTTTTAGCTCTTGATTAACCAAAAACGGGAGCTGAAAATTCATATATAATCGCATCTATCACTCTACTTATAACAATTTACAGACTTACAGACTCGCTTCAGTTTGACTCTGTTCAATGTATGTACCCCCTAGTCCTTGCACACATGAATGGCTGACTATAGTCACACAGATTCCGATGCCAAAGGATAGCGAAAACGAGATTTCTCAAGCCTATGTCAAGGTCGTACTTCATGAGGACAATACTCTGCAGTGCATGTGTGACAATTTCTACCAAACTGGCAAGACCTGTCGACATACCTTTGCTGTTTCCTTGTTATTGAAATATGGACCTGCAAGTAGATTTATGGGCGAGTAATCAAGTTCTATACTAACATTTATAAATTGTAAATGAACCTGATTTTCACAGAGAATGAAACTATTAATGCAGTCCGTGGAAGAGATGCAAAAAGACGATCCCAAAATATCCAAAAGCTCAAAAGTCAAGGCCGTGAACTCCAGCAGCGGACAGACTATGGGGTCTTGCAGGATTTGGATTATTTTTTGGAACGCTGGGAGAAAGAGTCTGACATTGACCCAATTACCAAAGAGATAGGCTCACGAAACATTGATGATGAATCTCATATTGAGGAGGATGGTGAGTCGGCTGGGGAAGATGGTGATGATGACTTGCAGGTAGATATGACTCCTGTCCAAACACGAGGTAGTATATCTTCCACTGTTATACTCTCAAACTATGCTCACAAAGAATAATAGTGTCTAAGGGCCGTCCAGCTCGAAGTCAACCAATGCAGCCCTACTGAGCCACTAGTAGACGCAATTCCAAGCTAAACCTGGCCCTAAAGGAGAGAGAATTCATCCCTTAAGTTTGCTGCATAAAGGTCCGGCACACTTGCAGGCAAAAGAGGCCAAAGAACGGGTGAACTTTTTTTTAACATATGAACTTGTAGCTACACTGACAGAAGTTAAGGCACAAGGAATCAAGAATCTTCAAATGTTAAGCACGAAAAAAAACACTGTGTGTTCAGCTAACTTAGATTTTGCTTTTGTCAATGATTGATTGGACAGAATTTTACACAGGCTAGGGAAAAGATACCACTCAAACCAGAGCCGAAGCATAAATTGGATCAGATCAAGGTATGTTACGTTAACATATCAACTATTCTAGATGTAATAATTTTCAGGAATTGGGCTCTGTGAGCCACCCCCAAGTCCGTCAACAACTGCTGCGTGGTCCTGAGGTGTGTATTCATATTCTCTCCCTGTCAAAATTATCTTCAAGTTATTCCAATAGCCTGCAGGTTTTGAAAATGATGAAATCGAGGCCTTGTTTGAAAAGAATGTCAACAGATGGAATGGCGCAGATTATTTTTTGCGCCAAGATGAGATGGTTGGATTTACTGACCTATTGAATGGATTGGCAGTATCAAAAGGTTCCAATTGTCTTTTTCTTGCTAATGAATATCAGACACTTGGGCAACGATTGATTGAATGTGGACCAGACCATTCCACAGATGAGCTCGAAATTCTGAAACCTGTGAGTTTGCAAAAGTTTTACTTCAAATTTACTCCACTAAATCTCATGTTAGGAATGGTTTGGGCCTGGAACTATCTATGCTCAACTGATCCATTACACTGCACATTTTTTATCGAGACCAACTTCTATTCACTTTTTTCATTTGGACAACAGTAAAGCACACTGGGTTTTGTTCAAGGTCTCATCGAAGTCTTTCAAGATTGATCTTTTTGATTCACTTTCTGATGGGGATTGGGATGAGATTGTTGACATTGATTCTGAAGAGGGGATGGTGGCCATAGCTAGCCATTTTGGTGGTCTGAAAAATTACACACAGGCTAGTGTTTCAAATTTATTTAGATTCTCCTATTCACAGAGTTGAAATTCACAGATAAGCAAGCAAGATCATGCCCGAGTTCACTATACACTGGACCTGCAAAAGGACAGCTCCTCTTGTGGTTTTTGGGCATCCTCACTGGGCATCCTTTCTGTGTTACATGCAATAAACAATCAATCCGCTATCAACAGGTTGAAATCCACAACTTCCCAAGTTTTGAAGACCCTTCTTGGTGCGGTTTGGATATCTTGGCGATTCTCATCACATGGTCTTGAGACCACACCGATACAAGAATTTTTACGTGCCGTTGGTATTGAGACAATCTTACCACAGATAGAGCCTGGCTATGTATGAATTTTTATTCTGCTGAATAGTACTCGAATTAATTGATTTTGCAGTGTGCTATCAGGCCCCCATGGCTAGTTGAATCAAACATTACCCACGAAATTCCAATTAATACCAAGGTACAATTATGATTACATTCTGATACTTGATCGTTGGCCTTATAGTTCATCAGGAGCCAAGCCCTGAGATTATGCAGGAAGAAGTTGATTCTATGCCTGCAATCGAGGTGTGATTTTTATTTTATTTCTTGATGTTATAATATTAATTCTTTGTTGTCTGCCAAGGTGCAAGTCTCATTCAATGAGGTTGCTCTCTTAATTTTTCATTCTACTCAAACTCATGTTGTTTTCTAGGCTCATCAACAGACCAGAGGGGAAAAGCTTGTGTGTTGATATCTTTGACATTTTGGTCATTAATTATTTGATATTTCTACAGGTTGCAACAAAGAAGACCATTCAGAACTTTCAGCATGCTACAGGCATCCAATTGAATCTGACTACTGCAAAAAAGATATGGAATAATCAGGTACGCTCGCAATCATGTCATCCATTTTTTTGTGACAATTGATGTTGACCTGGTCATACAGTATAAATCATTTGTATTGGAACTTCAGACTGGGAAAGAGTTCAATATTGGTGGCATCAAAATTCAATTGAAAGATCTGGAACGACTTCAAAGAGGATGGATCAGTGATGAACTCATTACACTCTTTCTACTAATGACTCGTTCTGCATTTGAAGAGCGCCATGTCTATGTTGTTGACTCATTATTCTGGAAAAAGCTTGAACAACTAATCCTCCCATATGGTTCTGATCACAAGAAAGGCTGGAAAGATTCTTTGATGCGATTGGTCATGAAGAATCCAGTGAGTTTTAATATCAACTTCATCACAAATTTTTTACTTACAAGCAATAAGATACCATGGGGAGACTTAGAATCTATGAAGCGCCTTCTTGCTCCTATTCATTGCACAGACCACTGGATAATGGCAGTTGCTGACTTTGAGGAACACTTTATACACGGCTATGATATGAAAAAGAGTGCAAAATGAGATGTAGCGGTTTGTATGAATACAAGGTAGTCACATTATGTTCATTAGATCCTATTCTACCTCAAAACAGGACCTACTGGACTCAATGACAACCTTCTGGAAAGATATAGATGAATATTTCAGTAAATGGAAATTACAGCCACAGCCCCAAGATGGTTTTTATAACGATATTGATTTTTCAATTAATGTTATTGATTCCTGTTTTTAGAATCCACGTCTCAGATAACACATCAGATGTGCTTCATTAGTCGTAGCACCCTTGATCGCCTGTAAAACCCAGTCAGTGGACAGATTCACATCTTGTTCTCCCAATTCTTACTATTATTTTCTCCCCTTGTCTCAGCTTATTTCAATATTTTGTATGCAACAACCTTGAAAATAATGTGGTAACTTGAGCTTCAATCAAGCTCGAAGTATTCTTCTGTCCACATTCATTTAAGGTTCCAAGGACGGTGGCATTCAATATCTCGAAACCTTTTGACTGTTCCTCCATCAACTCTCAGCTCACCAAGTCAATCCGGATCTCCTCGTTTGAAGAAAGCCACAATCTCCAAAATCAATTTGACTATCATATGATGTGCTGGATATGTACTCACTATTTCCAGGACCAGTATGCTCATCCTCCCGTTGAGAAATTGACTGCCGAGGCTACTCATTCGTGGCATTTCTTATACTCCTTTTCTGCTGAGCCGAATCTCAATAAGACTAATTATTTTATTTTCTTTGTATGTTGCAGTTTGCCAAAAAGTACACTGCATCTCCATGGAGCTTATTGAGGCCTGTGCACAGACCGTCTCCTCCCCTCCAGTCTCACTACCGAAGCGCCCCGACACTCTCTTTTCGTTTGATGACACCCCCCGCTCTTTCCACAGCCATGTTCTCTCTTTCTCTTCTTTCAGACACCACCCTTGCTCTCTTCGCACTCAACGCTCAGGACTTTCATTATTCCCTGCACCACCCTCCTCCCAGCTGAGCCACAGGCAGTACTTGAAAGATTACCAGGTCTAATCGCACTTCGGTAATCTCACCTTTGGCTATCAATTCCAGCACAGAATGCGTTCTTTGAACTCGTGCTGCTACCCTATGCTTGTAGGTCACTTTTTGGAAAAACACATCGACCTCAGTGCGAATCGCGTCTTTTAATCCGTCTAGGCTACCGAGAACTGAAGGATAACCGAGCCCCTGAATGCACAGTTGCACTCCTTCGCAACATGTCCTCAGCTGCCGCTGTCATTGCAATTGAAAGACTGCAAAGACGAGGATGCGATGAGTCTACTCTGGCTCCCATTATCGAACCACTACACACACTCCTGGAGCCCGAGTTCACCGCCGGACCTTCCACTGGATCCTCGGCTCCCTTGCCCTCTCCGAGCCCGTCTTCTAGCTCTTCAGATGAACCCTGGATTAAAGGAATAGCGTGGTCAAAATTAATGAAGAATGGTTGTACAAGAACGTAAGGTTATATTCCGGGATGATATCTCGAATGGAGATGTTGAAACGGTAGAGAACTATGGTCCGAACATTGAAGGAAGGCATTTCTGAGGCAGTAGTTAACGCGGCTTGACTGATTTATGTCGTTATATTCGAAAGTAGCTGAAAAAATGTATTTTGTTTTTCATATTTGATGGAATTATTATCATTATTATTGTTCTTTTGAATGAGTACGATTGAGCTTAAAAATGGAACTCCCCTCGCAAATGGTCAAAATGTCACCTCAAAACTTATGGGAACGGTACAAAGCATTTGAGGTACAATAAACAAAGTTTCCAGGTCGAAAAAAGGTCTTGATTGGCATTAGCTGTACATTGTATATATCATCTATTGTGTCCCAAGAAACCAACCTTAATAAAACATTGGGCATTGAATCAACCAAGAATTGATTTTAATGTTAAGCTCGAATCCGCCTCCTACAAGGGGGCAATATTGTCCTTGTCTGAGACCAAAATCTAGTCACTCGTATAACCTCGTGGAAACCTTGAATCATTTTGGCAGTGTAGAAGTCTATGATAGTTTCCCGAGCAAGACTGCACAACACCAAGACATTTTTCAGGTACCTCTTCTAATTACTGAGTGAATGTTTGATATTGTTCATTACATCACTATTTTAGGTGTTCAAAACATGGATCCTAGCTGGAGTTAATGACAGCCTTAATGGGGGAGATATTAGATGAATATTTCAGTAAATGGAAATTACAGCCACAGCCCCAAGTATGGTTTTTATAACGATATTGATTTTTCAATTAATGTTATTGATTCCTGAATTTTTAGAATCCAGGTCTACAGAATAACACATCAGACTGTGGTGCATTTGTCATAGGCCACTTGATTCTACTCTCTCATACCCAATCAGTGGACAGAAAAAGGATTGGGGACATCTTGACTCCACAAGTAATTCCTCTTATTCGGGCTCAGGTTTTTTTAGTTATCAAAGATGGAGCTGTTGAGGCAACGACCTCGGACAAGAATAATGTGGTAACAAGGTAATGTTTAATTATTAGCTATGATAATATGTCTTTTAATCCACATTCATTTTCAAGGCTTAAAACCAATGAAGATAGCGGTGGCACTAAATATCTCGAAAAAATAAAACAGCCTGGAGAAGTGGATCACCACAAAACTAATCGGAGAAGTAGTCGTTTGAGGGGGGGAAAGACACAAACTCAAGTTAAAGCAAGGTTTGACTTATCTTATGATGTGTTGTATATTGTACTCATTTTTTTCAGCACAAAGTATGCTCATTTTCCCGTTGAGAAATGGGGGGCTGGAGGATACTCATTCGTTCCAATCTCATCTGAATTCTCAGAATCTGATATGAATAACTCAGACTAAAGTCTAAATATTTTATATTTCTTTGTATATATGTAGTTTGCCAAAAAGTGACACTGCAATCTCCATACACCTTATTGCGAGGCCTGTAAGGGACTCATCCTTACTAAAATTGACTACAGAAGCTCCCAGGTACTTACCACATTTAGATATTGATAGATTGCTAGGCCTCGTATTTGGCACACAAAGCAATGGTCTACATCTACTTCATGGGTGAAATAAATTACAAGACAGTCAATCCGTGAAGATGAATCACATTAGTATTTAATCAAATGTTCAGTCAGGACTTGACATAAACTATATGTTGAATCAGCATATGCCAATATAAATGTCATGTTATATCAGTACTTGACACAATTATCGGGTTGAATCAGTACTTAGCATGTAATAGAAACATGACTATTGAGTCGAATCAGTACATAATGGATGGTTGAATTAGTACTTGGGCCTGGCACATAATGGATGGTTGAATCAGTACTCAGCACATAATGGATGGTTGAATCAGTACTCGGCACATAATGGATGGTTGAATCAGTACTTGGCACATAATGGATGGTTGAATCAGTACTTGGCACATAATGGATGGTTGAGTCAGTACTTGGCACATAATGGATGGTTGAATCAGTACTTGGCACATAATGGATGGTTGAGTCAGTACTTGGCACATAATGGATGGTTGAATCAGTTCTTGATATAACCTACATGTTGGATTGATACTTAGCATGTAATTACCAGGTTGAAACAGTACTTGGCACACAATAGATGGTTGAATCAGTTCTTGATATGAACTACATGTTGGATTGATACTTGGCATGCAAGAGAGTGTTGAAACAGTACATGAAATGAACCATGTGCTGGATTAGTGCCTGACAAGATGGTAAGGCTGATTAAGTTGTCAACACCCTTGTTGGGTCAGACTACACAAAGAAGTTAAATCATCAAATACATGATGCTCCATCAGTACTTCACAGATGTTGATCAAGTAGTTGTGCGAGGTTGATTAAGCTGTTTACTTCATTATCAGAATTGTTAAATTGGTTGTTGGTACATGGCAAGTTAATATGTATCCACTTTACACAAATGTTGAAATAGTTACGAGGCCGACTGAAAGGAGGAATCGTCTTTACACACGACTTTTTACCCCAGTCGGTCACCGATGTGGTCTTGTTTGTCAAGACCTTTATTACCAATCGGGCACCGGAAACTCCGGCTTCTTTCATCCGAGTCCGTCACTAGTCTTGTCCACTAACAGTTGATGCGTCGATGAGCCATTATAGGCCTCGTACTTGCCACGCTTGCGGTGGCCCATTTCTCTTCATACTTGAGTCAGGTTGATTCAGTATGGAGGGAAATGTTGAATCAGGACAATTCACGCAATGTTAAATCAGGCCTTCCCATGCAAATGCTGAATCAGACTTTTGAAATGGCAAAAACATATTTTGCAGTATTATTACTAGAAAACAGCTCAAAAACTCGCATTTTGCTGCCTTCATACTTGAACAACATCTTGTTATGCACTTTTAAAAATCAGAATAAATATCTAGAGTGTATAAAACATCATATAAAACAATAATTATAACCCGTATTATAGTATCTGTTGATTTAGATGAGTAACAATCTTGAATCACTTCTATGGTAAAAATCCTATACTGAACTTGATACGAAATTACAATTTTTGGATATCGAATGAAGATGATTTACAGATGAAAAGGGGGGATATCTGCAGGCAAAAAAGCGCCATCAATCACGATCTCACCTTTCGTAGGCACAAGACTAGATTGGTTGAGATTCTTTTGTAGTACTCTACCTGTACTTCGAAAAAAAAAGTTGATTCTTTTATTTCGATGTCTCTTGGATCCATATATTATGATATAACATTCTGTCAAAACTGGTTACTGCTTTAATAAATTTTAACAGTCAGTGTGTCTTTTCTCTTCTCCTTGACTGTCAGACCAAACATAACTTTAAGACCGGCATGTTACACATAAATATGATTTAAATGGCGCTGATTCTATAATCATAATCATACGCGTAAGGTAGGGGACATCCATACCCAACTAACCCCACGTGATCAAAGTCACAGCTTGTCACACTACCTTTTATGGCGATAATTCTTGGAAAAAGGCCTCAGAAAATCTCCAAGGTGCTATATGGCTTCTTGGCCCGCAACAGTTTGTTTAGAATACCTTAAAGAGCTCAAAAATCAAGCCCAGTAATTTTCGGTGAAGATCTGGGGGAGGAGTTCCAAAATTACTAGTAAAAGCTACCAAGATTCAATATGTACATGGTGGATGCATAATTAAAGCTATATGCACCAAGAATGAATTATTTCAAGACTAGTATACTTAGACTATTTCTACCCTAGATATGTCATCCATGAGACTTTCCAAAACATTGGGCCTGTATGCACCTAAAAACTTGTTTTTGGAGCTCCTCTATCAGGTTTGATCTTCACACCAAAATTTCAGATGCCACATGATCCCAAGTACATCTCTAACAAACTGTTGGGACCAGATTGTCCTGATGTGAGGCTGAAAATATTTGAGGTCATTTTCTTCGAATTTCATACTATCATAGTGATTTACTTCCAAATATGGTCTGTCACAATTTGATCACGTGGGGTTAGTTGAGTATGGATGTCCCCTTGGTTATCGGCAACCCCTGCCAAATTTAAACTCTGACACTCGCAGTGGACGGTGGACAATATCTCCAAGCCCTCGTACGTCCATTTTGGTGACTAGTTTGTATGAGCGAAAATGTTCATAGATAGTGTTCAAACAATGTCTCCATTTTCGATTTTCTAAAAATCTCACTGATCTTTCAGAAAGTGTGTTTTACTGCAAATTTTTGCAAAGATTCATCAATATAGCGACATTCAGAACGAAATTGAGAAATCGAAAACATAGACCCTTTTCAGGAGTAGTGTGACTGTTTTTTAAACCATTCATTCATATTTTTGGACGTACGTCCAGACTGTCAAAGTTGTTTAATACTTATAAGTTTAAGTAGAGGATAGAAGTCTTTAGGGAGCAACATCATTTGTCAAAACATTTCACCAACACAATGAGATTGATGAAAGAATGATAAATCCCAAATTTCAAGAGGTAGGGGATGGTAGAGCATTCACAGTGAATGAATTTCTGTCTGGACATTTCAGAGCGCATCAAATTGATGCGTGTTCGGAGCTAAAACCCAAATCCGGTAATACCAGTTTTCCGGTCACACATTTCTTGCAGGGATTGCTGATAACCAGTCCCATACCTTAGCATAGCATATATCGGATATTTAACGTACCTTGTGCAAACCATTCAATGTTTTGTTTCTTCTGAGGGTTGGTGGCACTTTTGCCAATATGTGAGCTGCGATCATCAGCTGTGATACACTGATGGGCAATTGTTAGGGAACGTCAAGTATGATGAATGTTGCTAGCCAGAGAGCACCTAATTCAATTGATGATGAGTGTTTTTGCAAGAAGCTGGCATCAAGTTTGGATAGATGGATCTGTGTGCTGTGCCATTGTAGCACTGGCAGTCTTGGGTTTCTTCCACATGGATTTTTTTTAGCTGAGGTGTTGTTTCAATGTACTACTTATATGGCAGACGGTTTGTTCCGCCCCGCTGGAGTCGTTTGTTAATCAATTTATCATATTGATCTGACAAGGCAAAGTCTTTATGGTGTGCCCAGTTCATTTAGGTTTGATTTCAATGTCAAGAGACACTGGCCCACTGCCTGAATCCCCTAGGAATCTTGTAGATGTTCTTAGAAAACCGTCAGGGTGGCTTTATTGCCTGAACTCGAAATTGACTTCATTATGATAGGGAAGGCCATAGATCTTGATAGTCGGATCAAAAAGGATCAGATTCAAGCATGTTGAAGATTGAATCTTTCAGGGGGAAGGTGATGTATGTATAAAAGATTATATCTGGAGCAAAGATGAAAACTCAACCTCTCCTTCAACTCTACGACTTTGGAAGTCTACCCTCCTGATTTCATAAATGTTAGGAAACACTTTTTGACGGATACCACGAGGAGGAGCATGTTTCAATTGCAGGTATATTCACATTCAAAGCAATTTTTAACTTGAAGGACTGACTTCTAGATGTACTAGATATTGTAGGATCGTAAGTCAACCTGCTGGCTCATGGCTTACCTGGACAAATCACAGTTGAATCCATTCCGGAAATGTGATGGCGGTCTTCCTAAATGTTCCAATTGCGAACGTTCAACAGGTCGTTTCTGTGACTCTTAATATCCTGGTCAAGGCTATTCAGAAAGAGAATGCCTGGAGTGACAAATTGCAGAGCTAGAAAGCCGGATTCAAGAATGAGAAACTTTCACTACCACAGAGTGGACAAAGGGTAGTGTTGTTCTCCATGATCACCTCGTTAAGGGATTTAAATTGTACTCATTCCAATTATAAGACCCGAAAGAGCCCTATATTGTTATTTATTGTCCCTATCTTCAAACACCCACCACTACACAAATGCATTATTCCCGCTACCTTAAGGAGTGGGTCTTGTCGTGCAGTTACCCCAAAAACCATGTCTCTGATCATTTGGCTGGTAAATGCATTTCTGGTCCCTTGGACTGCTTCATTCCCGAGACCCCGGGCCGCCAGTCCTGTGACCACTGGTGTCATCCTGAAACAAGCCACGTAACTTACCCGCAAACCTTGTTCTTTGCTAAGTACCACCATGTCCCTTCTCGCCATTCGCGATATCTCCGTAACTTGCTTTCATTGTGACTTTCGACTCACCAACACAGTGCTTTCATCTGACTTTGCGTTTCAACACAAACTCGAACACACTGACGCAATCCCCCTTCCATCAAAGTCAATCCCTTGTCACCTTCACAGTTGAAGCCCTTATCAGTCAATACTGTCCTCCCGGGACCCAGTTGATATTAGGCACCAATGTTCAAATAGCCTGCACCAAAACGTCCAAACCAGACTTGCCCACATCCTTCAATGACTTTCTTGTAAACCAATACACACTCAACCCGTAGCTTCCCCACCGTTGTATTTGAATTCCTTTGGTCGTTGTGAGTCCCGCTAATAATGTCTCACTTCAATAATTCCTGTCTCTCTAGCTCCTAGTCATCTTTCCGCTCAGTCTGCGACTGCCATTTGTGAGTACCCCGGTGTTGCCGAGAACACTTTACCACACGAGAATAATAATAAACCCCATGTCAGTTTAGTAGCACCCCTATCTCTTGCCCATTTGTGTACATCTGAGCCCTCAACTTCAACAGTTCCTAAAACAACCACAAGTACCCCGGACAGACCCAATTTGTTGCTTGATATGCTGTCACAACCTGACCTAAAAGCAATGCACCCCTGCCTATCCTAGGCAACCTGTTGGGGAGTGACAGCAATCGTGCGATAGAACCTGACCCTCTAAGCCTCTAGAGTACTGCAACTAGTCGATATAGGCCTATATCAGACTGCGATTCATGCGAATAACAATAGCCACAGCTACGAGGAACCAGGAACCTAGTGTTGGCGACTCAGACTACGAGCCTAGAAGCTAGAAGAATGAAACTAGTATGGAAACCAAGGAGAATTGCAAGATAGACAGCCTACAGAGCTGAGTCGACAATGAGAGTGATGCGAATAAGCAAGTCATTGCCTACCAGGAAAGTAGGATCAATAGAACAATATGCCCTATGACAACTAAGATTGGATTCTAACTAGTACTGATAGTTATACAAGGTATATATACTGTAAAGTAAAGGAGTATACTCCTAATGGCCATAATGCCTCCTCCTCTCCACTACCTATAATGTCTGATCATCCCTATGTAACCCGTTAAAGTGCAGTGGACTACAACTGATATATAAATGGGCTGTGTGGCTGAGTATAGTACAAATCAATATAATGATAATAAGATCACTCTAGAGTTAAAGCAATCTCAGAACCAAAACACCAATGAATACTAAACTAATCCTCAATATGTAGTGTATGCGAGCAAGTCTGGGGTTTGGAGACAGAATCCTTTTGCAGCAAACACACAAAACAACAGTGAAGCAAAGTTTTAATCAAGTCTGGAGTTGAATATTCTAGTCATGACTCAATATATCAACAGATATCTAAGTCTAGACAAGTACACAAAAGTAAATGTGAAGTCTATACACTCAAGTGAATGTAAATGTGATTGATTCGGTTGTGGAAGTAAAGGTATCGAAGATGATAACCCCACAATACAAGTCTGAATGGCTTTCAAGGCGAAACAAATATATAACCAATGAAGAAAACACTTATAAAGTATCTTCCCGCAATATAATCTAATGGCTTTCGAGGCGAAAAGACTATATTACTTGCTGACCAGTGCGAATGGCTTTCAAGGCGAAACCACTGATTCAACTGTTCAGTCCAGAGTTAACCAATTTAACTTCTGAAAAGGCGCAAAGTTATCACCAACAAATTTTATACTATTGAGCGGAGAATTGAATATCTACAAATCTCATACTCTTCCGGAGCCGACTTTCTGGTTAAACAAACTTTTAAACAACAAAGGTATGCCTTTACGATACTGGAGATCTCCTCCTGAATCAGCTGTCCTAAGTGCGAGCAAGAACCGTACTACAGTCACTAGAGTACTTGGTTGTATCTACTGTCCTTTTATATGTACAGAGTAAAATGAAAAATAAAGAAACTATTTTATCTAGGAGATCTACAGTCCTCCTACTATATATGGTATATAGAAATAGGCTTTCATAATTTACGTGTGCGTCACAGTCCGTATATAGAAACTCTGTTACTTATTTTGTCTTTCTAAATTAATTCTTTTAAGTCTGTACTTGTTTCTTTTAATCTAGATTTATTGTCGCGCCTCCGTGTACTGGCCGACGAGTCATCTACATTAACAAGTCCTGACTCGACTTTTTCTAATATCTGGACTCTCATTGGTCAAGAGTCAGACTCCGTCATGTTCTGTCATACCGGAGCCTTGGGTGGGTCTGCGGATAAATTTGTAGTATGTGCCCATCGTCGTCATACCCCTAATTCTAGTCATAGCGAGTCACCGGTCTGTCGGACCCCTATATTTTTATTCTGATTAAATCAAATAAGTGGAACAGCTTCTAGAAAACGGCACTCCGCCTCTCTGGATCTATCCTCTGTAAGGCACGCGATCGTCGCAACCGATCATCGCTCTAGATTCTAATTAGATTTAGACTTTAGACTTGACTTTAGTCTGGACTTGAAGATAATTTTAGTCTGGAGTTAATTCTATTCCCTTTGGATCAGGACATAATCATATTTATATTAGCCACAGTGGGTTCAGCCACTTCCCCTATGCCTGGAGGACTTACTGTACCATTTCAAAGTAATGTTCAGTCACAGTCACAGCCCAAAAAATCTGAGGCTGGTTTTAATTTTTTCTCGAGTTTTCAGATTTTTTTTGGATTTTTTTTTGTCAAATTTTACCAAATCGATGAACATTGCTTCAAAATGGTACAGTATTCTGTTTTACTTGGCAAGGTCCAAGCTGAAATGCCTAGCATAGACCCTTATAACTAGACAGATCAATTTATCTACCATAGTTATGTAGTCACTTCTATCATCTCTGGATATGATTTTCCTTGTGGAATAAAAGGGAGTGGGCCATCGCTTCGCGTGGCTATTACGAGGCCGTAAGATGTGCCGAGAATAGATTAAGTGACTTACCAAATGGGTAACTTCACAGCCACCAGTGCGAGTCGAGTTTCCTCCTAAAGTCGGCCTTGTAATAACATTGCAAAGTCCGTTTATAGGGGATTTGCTTTACAATGTCTGGTTACGGTGTTAGAGGCCAAAGAGCCTGTGAGAATCAAACATCTCAAGGCCGACAGTGATGAGCAAGTATATGCAATTTGAACTCCGACTGGTTAGTCGCGCCGCAGCTGGATCGGATGGACTTTGGCTGGATGGATGGATGACCATCGGATGGCATTGGGAGAGCAACCGGATAATCGTATTCAATAAGAGACTGAATAATGGCAGCTGTAATAAAATGGTCTTGTAATAATGCTTACCTCATGAGAACATTTCCACGTAATTTGAATAGGATAAGATAATGATTTACTAAATGGGGATGCACAAAGAATCCTAGCCAGCTAGAGTTAGTAAGGACGATTCCCTAAAGGGCCTCGTAACAAGTCTGGACTTAATATTTATTGACTTAATACAATTATTCCTCTTGACTATCAGTCAGGGACTCACTATAGTCCTCTGTTTTCCCTTATTACTAATACTATAGACATTCAGGATTTAATAATAAATCACGAAAATTCTATGGTATTGATTTTCTAGCGTATTACCGTCAACCCCTGTGATCAGCCAAGTCTCAGTGCCACATAAGAGATCAACCCCTAACACTTGTATGCTGTGTTCGGAAGTGTGATTAGTAATGATCCTGTGCTTAATCACACTTCGGAATAGGACATAAGTTGTCCCGGTTAGGCGAGGTGGCTTCAGGTATGGTGGCGGGGTGGCGGACGGATGAGTTCATGACATATGCTCACTGGTGATTTCCTACATGCATCTAGATGTAGTCCCTTCAGTGACGATTTTTTGGTTATGATGCAATGTGCAGCCAAGCTCAGGATAAACTGGCAAGGTACACTCCAACCTGCGGATCTCCATAACGCAATATTGCATCTTTACAGGTGCATGTTTTACAGGAAATTCAGATGTTTGTAAGGCTCTTAGTATTGGATTTGTCGATACATCCCATTTTGTTCAAACTGTAGATTGTATCACCGGTAATAAAAACACATTAGAGCACATGTTACAGGTCGTTCACTCTTTGGGATTGGGATCGTTTTCTGCACAGAAGGTAAAGTTACAAGTCTGCCGAGCATTGCAGATGCTCAATAACATCAATAATCGGATCAATTTTCGCTGGAGGACTTTATAATTACAGCAATTGTTGGTTCACTTTCTCTCAAGTTTTGTTTCCCGCAGGGTGTATTCGGAGACTGATGTAGTAGGATACTTTAGTATAGTAACGAGGGCTATACAAATATGGATGCTTTAATGTAGTGACTGGAAATACACAATAATTGCATCAATAATTGGTTCACTTTACTTTCTCTCTCGTCGACTTTGAGTTTGTAATCAACCTTTCATACCTCAAAGTTCTTTAGATAATGTGGTACCTGGAAATACTCAAGGATTACATTGATAATCATATCACTTTTGGCTCAGTTGTTGTATCTCTTCACTCTCTCTGTCAGAGGTTGTTTGGTGTAGAGGATACTTTGATATAGTAAGTACTAAACCCTACACTGGTTAAAGTAACAATCCCTGCACCAATTATATTCTTGATGGAAAGATGTTATACTCACGGAAAGATGTCAACTGATTGGGTTGAGGTATGGATTAGGTAGTGGGCAGTGCCGCGCCAGCAGGCCCTACACCGGTTATGGAGGATTTTTCTTCGATGTTTCTGACTGTGCTACTGCGTCAACCTTTTTAAAAGAGAAAACAAGCAGAACCGGGCTTGTTGGAGTCTTTTGAGAGGATAAGGTGTTTAGATTTGGCTCGAGTCAGGAAGTGCACGGACCTAAAGCTAATTACGGCAACTCCCGATGCACTTACCAGCCCGGCCCGTTCCATGGTGATTAGTCCCGTACCCTCCCGTACCTTGACGGTAATTGGGTGTTGTCACTGTCGTGACTCTGCAGTGAAAAAGTTCTATATCACGACGTGGCGAGACAATTGTTGGACTCCAGCGTGGCAGTAAATTGTTAAAAATACTCAAATTTAAGTATCAGTTTACACACAGATGTGAAGGCTTTGGCTTCCGGTGCTTGTAGTGTCCAGTCCTGCTTGGGAACGCATCGGCCTACGGATTTTGCTATGGCCGCCAGGTTTCCAGTGAAGAACAATTTATTCAAAGCATTGCATGGTCCCGTAGACTGCAATATTTTCATGCCATCCACACCACCGTCTGACCTTCCCTCTCTATTCAAGTACTAATAAGCTCATCTTTTGCGTGTCCCATATCCTGCTCTATGTCACACTTGATAAATAGTGATCAGTACAGCTGATAGAACTTCTCCAACGAGTTCCCAATGCCCATCATGTCCATTGACCATCTGACCTCCGATCTGGTTGCGCTGATACATCTCTGCTTCTTTGATCTTGATTTACCTCTTTCACGTCCCAATCCCGCATACTTATTCTAAAACCTTAGGCTAAGAGAAGTCGGATTGGTTGATGAAATAGCAGCCGGAGTAATACTCCGATGTGATGCGCCACCATTTGATTGACCCTTCTACATCCCAGTTCCGCCAAGCCTTATCAGAAACTCTGAGACTCAAAGAAGTCAAATTGGATGATGGACTCGCGATAGCAGCCGGAGTAATGATTTCGTATAATGATAGCAGTAGGTGAACATTTACAGGTACGACTGGCACCCTCTGGTTTAATCACAAAGTGCTGATCCAAATTGGGGCCGCTTCTGAAACTCGTTTTATGATCTTATTGTACGCAATTCATCTTTTTGACACCCTCTTCTTGCCGTCCTTCGGTCAAAATTCCCGAAATTCAACCAAATATCTAAAAACAAGTTTTTATTGTTTCCCTGAACTGATCTGTGAACCGACCGGAATCATTGATATTTTGATGTACTATTTGCGTATGTTACAAGATTTTCAAGTCTCCATCGTTGTATTGTAATCTTTACTTGTAGTAATATCCAATTATCTGGGGACCCAGTACTTATATTCTTTGTGGTGCATTCATTAAAGACAGGTCAAATTTTTCGCATTGTTGTAATGAAAATGCTCTTCTTTGAAGTACTACAATCAACAAGTTTCTGTGATCTCGCATCAAAAGATGTCATTATATCACCTTCTTTTGTGTTCTTTGATCCCTGAGATGCTCCCGTATTCAAGGACATTTGACTATCAAAACGCTGCAAATACTTCCGTGTTCCTGGTTCATATTGTAAATACTTCCGTGTGGGCAGCTCATTCGGCAAACACTTTCAGGAGGTGACTTCTTCACCATCTCGATAACCCTGAATATCTCATATTCCATGTTGCAAGTTGCAACAGATCACAATGCTGACTACGATAGGACTAGTCAACTACCAGACTAGATATAAGACCCTTGTGATTTGGATCTAAGGCATTAGAATAAGGTCACATCAGCCAAGTTTACTGAATGTAGTTCATTTCATCACCATCTTGATATCTACTCGGAAGTACTCCTAAATCAGAAGCTCATATTCCATGTTTCACATTGCAGCAGATAACAATGTCGTCTCTGGGACTAGTCAATTACCAGACTAAACATACGACCCTTGTGATGTATTTGATCAGAGAAGGAGGCCATCGCTTCGCGTGGCAGATACGAGGCCAACAACCGGTAATGAGGTCTGTGCCGGACCGGATGCCTAAAGGAGATAGCATCTAGTACGGCACAGCCACTACCTGCGAACCCAGGATAAGTAAGGACGAGTCCCTAAAGGGCCTCGTAACCATAAGTTTGCCATAGGTCTTCACCTACCTCCATTCTTATGCCCCTCACACAGACACAAACATCTTTGCCTCTCTCTGATAGTGACCTTCTAGCATTGAAGCAATGGCTTTTTGAAGCAGCACTAGGTTTCCTTCTGCTTGGTGTCCAGTTGACACTTTCAATTGTGGTCCTCTGTGTATTTTTGTAAGAGTGTACTCATGATTTGGCAATTTGAACATGCTAATAAAGATGTAGGGCCCAGGATTCCCGTCTGTCCAAGTCAAGACTTGCATTATTCTTTGTCACAATTATGATGCTCTTCTTCTCATTGTCAATCCTTGTCATGAGCATAGAGTTTGCCATAATACAGATTCCACTCAATGGATACAATCCACCAGATTCAAGAGAGGTTATTACATTGATCACAGGGCTTCAGATTGGTCGCAATCTTATGATGAGACTAAATGTAGGAGACACATAATTAAATTAACATCATGAAATAACTTTTTCTCCTTTACATCTGCAGTATATCATGGGTGATATAGTTGTTGTTTGGAGGGCTTGGGTGTTATTTCCACAAAGATTGGCTGTGAAAATTGCATTGTCAATTTGCCTACTGGGTTCTTTTGGTATGGAATTGTTGATTATCATGACAATTTTTCTGATCAGATTACAGTGGGCACATTTTTGAGTCTTGGACTTGTTGCCAAAAGAGAAATGAAAAACTTCAACGACCCCGGGACCATGACAACAACCATGATTTTTGTTGTTCCTTTGATTTTTACGAATTTCACTGCTACAACATTGATTGGATTTAAAGCATGGTAAATCTGACAAAATAGCCAATATTGGCTGAACTAACCAAGATTTCAGGCATCATTATCAGAGTATTCAGAGGAACCTAGGAGCAACCAATGGATCACCAAGTCAGGTTCTAAAGATACTACTGCTCTTGATAGAATCTGGTTTACTTTATCTTGCATTCTGGGTAATATCTGCAGTATGAGGTGCTGAATGATATTAACTAATATTTGAGTTGATCAGTTTGGTTACCTTGTTGCTGGATTAAAACAAAACATTGGCACTATTGCGGGTCAAGCTTATCGTTCAATTATGCCTGGCCTTGTTGTGAGTCTCAAAGTGCTTATTTCTTTGAAAATCAACCTTGATGGTCAAAATTTACAGGCTATATATCCAATTATTATCATCCTTGCAGTCGCACATGAAAATAACCAGCCAGAGAGTGTGAATCACATGTCCTTGTCTCAATCAATCCGATTTGCTTCAGTACGAGCATCTAAATCGGAGGACCATCACTCCGGGTCTGGGGGAATCCCCACTAGCTTTCCCAGCAGCCAGCATTAAGAATGGCGCTGGGGTGGAGGAAAATGAAATTGAGGTTGTACCTCGTTTGAGCTAGGTATGTATTTTCTTTCAGAGGGAAGACACCAGACAGTAAATAGGCTGAAGACTGGGTTTTTGTCTGACAAGGGTCTTGACTTTTCTACTTGGTTGTTTAGCTTTTCTATTTATAATTTCCCTTTCATAATACATGAATCTGTGGTGAATTAATGTATTGCATCTTTAAAGGAAGTGGATGAATTTTTGGTAAGAGAAAAAAATGAAATCGAAGCTTTGTATCATCGCTCTTCAGGACAAAAGTGAGTCCCGGGACCTTAGTAACTGATTTATGTCGTAGGATAGTGAATGTTGACATTGATGCTGCAGAACTCGATGATATGTACACAGCAAGACTATACATGGCTGGTACCGGCCCGCTTAGTCATCCCGACAAAAGATCTGGTCACGTAGCTCCCATAACGTTCATTTATCCTTTCTCCCGTCCACTTGGTTATCGTCGTCTCAACGGCCAAAAATGCGCTCCCCGGTTCAAAACCTCGTTATCTCTTTGGCTGCCATACAATGTGCATTGCATTTATTGAGCTTTTCTTTACTCTTTTGAAAACACTGGTCCTTATTTTCATTTTCGTACAGTTGCCCACCGTGTCCCATTTGAAAATTCCGAGGTTTTGAATCATGTCTGGATTGGTGACTTGTGACTTGTGATTTTAGATGTTCGGTGCCCTCTTACAACTTTGCAAGTCAAGAATGAGGATGACCAGACTGTGCTAAAGTATGGTATGTTTCATTCCCTACCTCTTTGTCAATGGCATTGTTCTGAACACGATTCCCACGTATAGATGAGCCCATCACTCAGATGGTATGCTTTCCCTTGCGTTTTCGTCTATATACTTGCTGACCCAGCTCATAGTCGCTCAACCAAGAACCAAACCTTGTGACGACAACCAGTGTCCGAGATTATGACCTCTCCAAAGGGTCCAAAGCTTGTGTGTCGTTCTTACTCTCCCATCCCAAGTTTTCTTCTGTGATCCCCCTCTTACCCTTCCCCATAACGTTCAAAAAATTACCGCTTACCTATGCCCCATCTTCATGCACTCCTTCTCCATACATCAACTCTTAGTAGTGGTCTCAAATCCTCCTTCAATCTCCCGTCCAACAACCTATGGCATACTTATCTACAAGGTTGAACTTTGGAGGGGAATTGCTGGAACCATATTTCTTTTCACGCTTACTAGCTGCACATCAAGATGCTTCCCGGAACTCGGAATTCAGATAGACTCCTCCACCTACTATGAATGCAACCTGCCGATCGTGGTAGCGATCGTATTCTCTGGGTGTGGTCATTCTTTAATCACGGTTTGTTCAAGGAAAAAATCGCCTTGAGCTTCTTAGTAAACCCCACTCCTGAGGCCTGAGGTTTCGATTCCAATGAAAATGTCTATAAGGTAATTTAGTTAACCCTTCTTCGATGAAAAATCATTGGGTGCTGTCAAGAAAGTCGAAAATCTTCGATGAATCGACCGATCCCTCGATGATCGCTTGAGCCTCATAATTGACTTTTTGTTCCGATGACATCACGACGACATCACCTTTGTAGTAATTACTCTACTCGATTCGATGACAGGCTGATGCAGCTCGAGTGGCGGAGTTGGCGGGGTATATAAGGAGGGGGTTATTGAGAAAGAAGAAAACATCAACTCATCCCTTTCGTATCCGCTAAACAACTTTTATACTCTTTCATCACTTTTTCTACTCGAATTCAAGATGTCTTTCGGTATGCCAGTCCTTTTGAACTCGTATGTTGCCTCTTTGCTAACTTAGATTTGCCCACCTCGGGTCCGTTCGTTGAACAGTCGACGGCAAGAACCCCAACAACGTCATGGGCGGTCTCAAGGCCACCATCAACAACCCTAAAGTCTCTGACGAGGCAAAGGAGAGCGCAAGGGAGAGATTGAACGAGATGACCGAGTCCGGACTTGGAAGGAAGGAGGCTACCCCTGATTTAAACGACAACCATGTTATTGGAGGGTATAAAGCTACTTTGCACAGTGAGTACCTTTTCGAGCCCTTAAAGTTACCGTTGGTTGCTAGAACGAAATCACTAACGTTTCGACCTCTTTTTTCCGTAGACGACCGTGTGTCTGACGAAGCTAAGGCTCATGCTCGTGAAATGATCGATGCCGCTGGTGTCAGCGAAGATAGTCAGAGTCGTTCGTATACCACCGAGGGAGACTAGCACGAGAACCACGTCCTCGGTGGTTACAAAGGTACTTTGAAAAGTGGGTTCCTCTTTCGTCATTTTTCCATGCGCATAGAACATGTACTAATTGCTCTTTTCATCCGTAATTTAGACCCCAACGTATCTGAGAGTGCTAAGGAGCACGCTAGAGAGGTTTTGGATGAACATGACGCTCTTTGAAGTAGAAAATGCTATTTCGATTAACTTTGGACTTGGAATAATCTAATGAAATGTATTATATAGTTAATGTCCTCATATCGATAATATCTCTCCATCGGTCGCTGTGTACATAAGTACGAATGCCCTCTAAGGTTCGAAAACTTCCGAATAGCGTTCGCAAGCTATGGGGGACGGCCCGATAGCGGACATTGAAATGTTACACAAAGGGAATGCCCACTAACCGAAAGAGCTCGGCTGTTTCCTTTCTGCATACCACAATGTCCAAAACCTTTTACGCCCATTTGTGCTCTTGGACCTTGATTTGTCTCATCACTTCCCATAGTAGGCCCAAATAGCAGAACGATTCCACAGCTTTTGTGGATAGTTTGTTTTGGCGCATCCACGTAAGGTAAAAAAACAACCTTTTCTTTTCGTTTTGGACCCTTGACTCACTCAGGGCTTTTACACCTTTTTTTCTTCGTGGTCACAACCATTTCACATATTCTTGTTTTTATTCTAAGATTTCCCCAGACCGGGCCCCTTCACATGCCGTGCCACCCTTTTTCTGGAGATTCCCGCGGAACAAAAAGTCAGTCACAAAGGGTCAAAGCGTTGACCGCGAAAGAAAAGGTATAAAAGGTGGTTCGTGTTCATTCAATCTGTCCTTCTTCCTTTCCCCTTGACCAGAACTTCGAACCTCACAAGCACTGCTTGCCGCTCAACAATCCCATAAACACTAAAATACCCAAACCCGTTACTCCAAAGTTATATCATCTTTGCCCTCTCTTTCTAAACCGTCGCCTTCGGTCTCTATGTACTGCAACTCAGGCTCGGTCGATAACCAGCGAAGTGCCACTCGAATTGGTGAAGACTTTGATTCCTCTGATTCGACTCGCTCGGAGATGTGTACCCACGGCGGTGACGACGCGAACACGACCAACGATACTCTGAGTGATTTCGAAGTGTCATCCGACTCTGGGAAATCCGTTACTATGTCTGGGTACAGCGACTGTGGATATAGTCTTGAAGATGAAGATGGAGGAAGAGGAGAGGTGGGGAGTGATCAGGTGGAGGTTGGGCAGGGACAGGTGAGCCATAACTATTTTTATCGCTCACTCTCTTCACTTTTTTCTTTTTCTCTTGTTTCTATGGGCGGTGATGGTTGAAGTCTAACTTTTGTTGCGGAAAAAACTTGTAGGTCCCGGAACAACGTGCCTGCGAGACACCAGATTTGTTGGACGAACCTCTGGCAGCTACTTTGAAGCCGTCTAGTGCTGGAGCAGTTATAGATGAAGCCATCACCGCCGCTCACTCTGTTGGCGATGCCGAAGAAGTGAGAGAAGTACACGCCTTGTTGATGACGGATGATAGTCGACATGAGGAAGACGTGGACAAGTTTACACATGCAGAGGTGCGTCAAGTTATTGACTACTAACTTTTTTCAAGGAGGCCTTTTCACTAACGAGGGATTTACGCTGTCCCGAATTAACAGTCTCTTTGACGTAGACGACGTGGATTCACGTTTCCGACCAGACTCCCCACCTCCTTTCGTCGCTTCCGTTTCTTCCGAAGCCAAACGCGATGATGATGACAACGACGAAGCGCAAGAGCACCCAACGCCGCCTTCCTCACCACCCCCTCGAATCATCATTGAAGATGCCGATTCCAATCTCGTCGATCCCACCTCCGACCGGCCGTCGTCTCCAACGTGGGCGAACGTTAATGACCCTGAGTTGCTCTCGCCTCCATCTACTCCCAACTTTCCCGGTCTCGTCACAAACGAAACGTCTGCCACTGCGTCTTCCGTCCCCATTGGACGTGAGTCCTGGGATTGGTTCCCAGCTTTCTCGGAAGAAGGAGAAGACGGGAACGAGATAGACCCGTCGCAGTGGGTCCAATCCGGATTCGAGAGTTGATGTTGGAGCGTATGGAGGTTGCGGAGCGAGAAGTGAGGGAGGTAGATGAGAGAGTGAGGGCGTTGGAAGAGGAGAAGCGGGTGGTGGAGATGAGGTTGGATGAGTTAATGAAAGATGTTCAGGGGTTTAAGGATGAGTTGAAGATGATGGAGGACAAGGAGGATAAGAATGGAAGTACCGGTGATCGATGGGACGAGTGTGGGGGAAGGGATACGGTGCCAACACAGCCTGCGCTCGGTGAGTTGACGGAGGAACAGGTTGAGGTTGCAGAGGACGAAGATGGGGGAAGGGATACGGTGTTGACTCAGAGCGGGCTTGGGGAGTTGACGTTGGAGGAACGGTTTGAGGTTGCAGAGCAAGAGGTCAGGGAGAGGGATGAGAAGCTGAGAGCGTTCAGCAGCGAGAAGGAAATGTTGGTGGTCAAGTTAGCGGAAGCAAGGAAGAAGTTGGAGGATGCTCCGCCTTTGGCCTGGTCTCACAGTCGAGGATTCTGACATCGCTACCATTCAGGGGGGGCTATCCGGGCGAAGGAGATGGTGCTGATAGAGTCAGAGAAAAAGTTGAAAGACTTTAAGGAAGAGTTGCAAGCGAAGGAAGAGGTTTGGGAAACAGAATTATGGGGGAAAGATTGGTTGACGGTCGAGTGGAAGGATGAGAAGATGGAATTGGAGAAGGTGCTTGCGAAGGAAAGGGAGGAAAAGGAAAACCTTCGGAACCAAGTGCAAGCTCGAGACGCGCGTATTGAGAAACTTGAGAAGGGGACGGTGCAATACGAGAATATGGTTGCAGTTTGGGACGACCACCTCGTCAAGTTGGGTGCACAGATGGTAACGTTGGAAGCAAAGTTGGACGAAGAGAGAGTCGCTTTTCTAGAGGAACTTGCTCACGCCAAGGTAGATGCTAACCTGTGGATGGAGAAGACCAAAGCTCAAGACGAACGTCGACAAGAGTTGGAAATGGAGCTTTTGACGAGGCAACAGAAGGTGGAAGTCGTGGGCAAGTCGAACGCGAATGAACTATCACGTCTTCAAACCCGAATCGGCTCTCTGTGTGAGGAACTCGCTGGGCGTCTGACTGATGTTCTTGGGCTAAAGGAGAAGTTGGAAGCGGCAGAAGAACAGAAGGAATCCTAAAGGAACAAGTAAATCCGCGAACGATGCGGTCAACATGCATTTGAACAAGCTGAAACTAATGACGACGGAACTCTGGACTAAGGATCAGTCTTTGACATCGATGACGACTAGGGCTACCAAGGCCGAGAAGCTTGTAGCTCAATACCAGGCGCAAATCCAGTTGCAGGCGAGAGAAATAAGATGTTTGAAGGAAAAGACGGAAACGATGGAGGAATTGGAGAAGGATCTTCTGCTGCGGAGCGTTCTCGAGATCGATACAAGGAGGAACGTAACGAGTTGAAAGCTCGAGCCCGAAGTTCAGCAATAACGAAGCGTAATGGACCTCCATATTTCAACTGAATCTTATCATGGTCCTC